>QFDT01000873.1:9017-91425 GCA_003315915.1 Macrolepiota dolichaula | reverse complement strand
AACAGACCAGACTATTCTTTGGAACAGTCTGGGCTTGATCTTTCCACTTCTCAGAGCTTGATTCCAGTCGTCGGCCAAACGTGCTCTTGTTTGCCAGGCATCATCAAGTCGGGCGGACAAGGTCGCAGCTGAACGAGATCCATCAACCCGCCATAGGTCAGATGCTTGCAGGGTCCGTTGGTAGCCCAGATTCTGCCATACGAATGAGCCCGATTAGAAAATACAATTGAATAAAGATAGTAGTACCATCAGAGGGGTAACCCATGTATAAGTGAAGACTGAGAATATGTTTGCGTTTGCGAGAGGAGTAATCTGCACCGATCTTTAATGTGATCCAAGTAGTCAAAAGTCAAATAGCCTACGGGTGCACTGTCAATGGAATCGGGAGGAGGGGGCGGTGGGTCCCTTGGGATCCTATCGATGTCTGTTTAAGCTTGCGAATATAACCTAGAGAGAAATTTACCATATCTGCCACCAATGTTTACGATAGCGGATGAGCTCTTCGCCACGGTCAAGATCAATGGCCTGGTTTGTAGGCTTCTGAGGCTGATCGACGAGGGACAATTTTTCGCTGCTACCTTGTGTTTTGGACATTTGCGGCGGCACGGGTACTGACTAGGACTGGGTGGGGGGGGGGGCAGGTGTGTGCAGACAAATAAACCGTGTGCTCATGAGGATAAATCAAATGTCGTGTAGATGACGAATGAGGGATACGGGGATACGGACTTCCCATGGTTCGAGGGTAGGAACCAAAATCCGAGATACGGATTGCATGAAGGGTCGGAAATAGGTAGCGAGCCAAACGGGCGTTGGAGAGATGTTGCGAGTTGAACGCGTCGAATTATTGGCGGGTGCGTTACGTCACGCCTGGCCCGTTTCGGACGAAGATCTGAGATCGATTGAGCAACGTCCGAAGTCTGATTATAGCCTTCTTTCTCACTTTCTCACTTCTTTCCGTGAGTTTCATGTTCACATGGCCCAGTTCCTCTCCTCTCTCAGCACTCTTCCAACTCATTTTCCTTTCGGCCATTTTCTCAAATTTCCCCCTTCTAGAACTTCCTCATCATTCCCCCATCGGTCAACTGACGGTCCCTCCCAATTTCACTTCAACTCAACGGCCGTTATATCAACTTGAATCCTCTCTTTCACCCTACTTTTTTCAGTCTCTCGTGTCATGTCACTGTCGACCTTTACCATAGGTGCCCGGGCTTTGCCCCCTGCAGAACGTGCTGCTCTCGCTAGTACCGTCCGTTTGCTCTCATGCCTCGTTACGGAATCTGTTGTTCGCGCTCTATACTTTCCTCTCGAAGGTTTCGAAGCTACAGGGTTTAGTGTCGTTATCAAGCCTGGTGTTCCTCTGGACCACGCTTACACGTCCACGGACATTTTGGCTGTCATTCCTCTCTCCCATGTGCCCATCTTCAAACACGATGGTCAAGATCATCGGGCCAAAGAGATCGGTCTTCTGGATCCTTTGGATATGATGCCATTTATACTTGAAGCATCCCCCAGCCAGATCAGTGCAGCAGACTTCAAACCAGTGAGCACAACACGTTTGACCATCCGTATTCCTACTCACGTCGACATCTGAAGCATCTTGACCTCACTGCCGCAATCCTAAAGGCTCTTCATGGCCCTGGCTGGCATGTGCACGAATCTACTGTCTTTGTATCGAACAGAGGACCCTCGAGTATATGGCGTGCATTTGCTCAGGCCATGGAATTGGATTCCGCTATCGCCCGAGGTATCGAGGATGAATTCACAAGCGCAGTCAAATGGCAAAGTTGGTGATAGTCTTCATATTCAACATTCAAGTCCTGATACATATTAATCATAGCACATTCATATGAATATCCGCCCCCTGCCCCAACCTTTGAATCTCCAAGCATAGACTGGGAGGAGTCTATCGTAGAAGGACACCCCACGCATCCAGTAAGCTATTGGCTTTACCCAACCGACCCATTATTAATATGGGCCTAGATGCACAAGACGCGCCGTTTCTTGCCTCCTTTGCCAGACTACGCCCCGGGAGCCTACGATCTCTACAACCCCAAGCTCCGCTTCGTGGCCCTTCCCAAGACGGACTTGAAAATAACCTACAACTTCGAAGAACTGACACGCCCCCTGCTTGATGCGGCTGCCAAAAAAGCTGGTAAACCGCTCGATATACAGGAAGGCTATGCTGTCATTCCAATTCATGAACTTCAGGTTGCCCACGTTCGAGACAAATTCGCCAGGGTCCAAGTTTACTCTGAAGAATTCAATCTTGATCTTCGCGCACAGCAGAGTATACGGTAGGGAAATTCAGCTTAGCGTATTTTCATAACTGAATTCGGGTGCTCTCAGCTCTGTTATTGTTCCGAATGTTTACCGTGACGTATCTCTCAAGCTTGGCGTTGGTCTCAAGCTTACTTCGGCCGTTCGCACTATTTCTCCTGAGTCGGCTTATCTCGGCCCTCGATTCTCAACACATGTCGTCCCAGCGTTGGAACTCGATCCGAATATTGTGACTGTGGCCAAGGAACTCGCCAGCGTTGTTCATGCTCACCCGAATGGTGAAATTGCAAAACATTGCGCAACGATCATCAGGGAGTGCTTCGAGAACACAAGTGAAGAGCGTGGGGAAAGGCTCATCGTCTGCACTTCCCTCGTCGAGAGTGGACACGCAGGAGAAGGTGGTGACATACCTCCCGTCATCCGCGTGTTCGATCTTGATACCGAGGATAAACGAGTGGAATGGCTGGATAAGTAGGACCTTCTCCTTATTGAATACCACCCCAACACTAACACACTACCCAGATTTGTAGCCGTTTTCTTCAAGGCATTCCTCCCATCCGTCCTCAAGAACGGTGTGGCATTCGAGTGCCACCCCCAGAATTGTGTTGCGCGCTTCGACCTCAAGACGAAAGAAATCAAGGGATTCATAATTCGGGACTTTGGTGGCCTTCGAATTCACCCACCAACCCTCCGCAAGACCACCGGGGTTGAACTTGATTTCATTTCCGGCCATTCGATCATTGCCGAGGACTTAGAGGATGTTTACACCCGCATGTACCACACCGTCTTTCACAACCACCTCCAACAGCTTATCCGGGTCCTTGGATTACATTATAATGGGAAAGGCTGGGCCATTGTTCGGAAGAATTTGGAAGTCGCTATACCCAAGACGCATCTCCTCTGGGAGACATGGATGTCGCCAGAGAGGAAAACATTCCCCGGGAAATGCTTCCTACGAATGAGGATGTCCGATATGTACAGATTCGTAAGTGTTCTCCCATCTTGGCCGATATCTTTGTCTGATATATTTGCAGCATTTGCACGGACCTTTCCCAAACCTCATCCATTACAGAGGTGTGAACGAAGAATCCCTTCGCCAGTGATTTATTATTTTATTAGATATATCAGACATTAGCGTAAATTCATATGTAGAAATTCACACGATTTTCCCTTGATCGTTCGGCATTACACTTTCACCTACCTGCCCGATGTGTGACGCTCATTTCAAACCTCAAGCACATGTTGAGCACATATTCCTGCCTAAAATTAGCCGGATGTAACCCACGAGGAAGTAGGAGAGTTTCAAGAATCAATCAGGCTCAAAATGATCGTGGTGTGGTCACTTTTGCCAGGTCGTACCGGATCGAAGCCAATTCAACACTTAGTAGACTGATGTACTCACAATTCCTGAGAAACGCCGGGATTTCATCCGACGCAATGGAGTGGTTAGAATCAGTTCGAATCGCTGTGTTCCCGGTGTAGCTTGTTCTCAAACAAGAATCAAACTCACATCAATGTGAGAATTTTCAGCCGGCTTTGACTAACGTCTCCACCCCCTGATCTTGGCCTCATAATACCAGCTTCCTGGCTACCACACTTTTAGCTTCCCAGAGGCCAAATCTTCTCCCAATACAAACAAATACCAACGTTCAAGGTCTATTAGACACAGCGTCCCCGAGTCCCACGAGAGTGTCAATGTGCCGAATCTCCTGAGAAGATAAATTTTAGGATGTAGAGAACTTCGTCCCACGATTTCTCCAATTGATCATAGATTGGTACGCCCGATGAATGTCGGTCTACAGCGGCTTCGATACACGATATATCTCCGACTCCCAACTGAAAGACCGAACTCCAGCCCGACCCTGGTTTTTTTCCCACTATTCTCGGTGTCCGAAATCGCGGCCACCGCGCTAAGAGGCAAAAGGCACGTTGGCCCCTTCCCTCAAGTGAGTATTCTTGTGACTACAAAGGTCCTTAAGGTATCTATCAGTGAGAACGCCCCGGCTTGATTTGTGTCTGGAGACTTCGTATTGGTCGGCAATCCAAGAATAAAACGCTCAAGAGTCCTAGTGGGTCGGACGTATCGGAACCTGACACACAATGGTCATGCAGGGAAAGGTCAGCGGTATCCAGTGTGAATACCATAAGAGAACTACCACATAGCACCTTCAGGACCCGGAAAAACGAATGGTGAGCTCGTTGACACAAAGTATCGACTTTGCCCCATTTGGAACCTTTATTGATCATGGATTGGCACCGGTCGCTAGCGTTATCAGATAACTCCGCCGCTTACATCTAATCTTGCGCCATCCCATCCTTCAGAAAGTACGCCATTCATCTTCATCATCCGATTTTTTCGCTTCCAAACAGAAAGCCTCAAGGCCGGTTGCGTCGGAAGAAGTATCCCAATTGGCAAAGAATTTGAAGGAGGATAGAGTGGAGGCGGTCAGTTGGTTTGCGAACGAACCAGTCGAAGAGGTTAACGAGCGTGTAGGTTACTACTTTTGGAGAAAACTCCACGATCTCAGCTTGAGATTCTATCTTGAGGGATCAACTGACAATTCGGTGTGGTAATGGTTTCAGTCTCTCCAGTTTACTCTGATTCCTGAACCATCAGACAGTGCCGCGGTCGCCGTTTTCAGGCCAGTCTTCTTGTGCCAAGAATATTCCGCATGCACTTTCGTGCAACTCTACAATCATATATTGAGATATCGTGCATTTATAAACCCTTCACGAAAAACTTTCTCGCCGCCTTCATTGCTCTAACCGTCCATCATGTCTTCCGGCTACCGCCTCCCCCCAGCCCAACATGCGACTTTCGCGGTCATCTCCCGCTTGTTGTCTTGCTTGGTCACTGAATCGCTCCTGAGGGCGTACTATACCCCCCTCTCTGGTGTACCAGAAGCTGAAGGCTTCGCCGTAATCCTGTCGACTCATCTCATGTCGGAGCAGCCGATCATTAATCGCTCTCTCCGAGCTCATGATATATTTGTTATCGTCCCTCTGCGCCATGCCCCTGTTTTTGGAGAGGCAACCACTTTCGGGCATGGTCGTCCTATTGGCCTGTTGGACCCCTTCGATATGGTACCAGTATTCTACGAGTTGACTGGGACCCCCCTCGGAACAAATCATGTGGGTAGTCTGCGACAATCTACCTTTCAGCAACGTGGTCACTGATATGATCCTTGTAATGATTTAGAACTATCTTGAAAATGCAATCATTGATTGTTTACTCCCACCACGCTGGGAACTTGGCCAATTTAGAGGGCTGTCCGAGGTTGATGACCCCGTCCACCTTTGGCGAAAATTCGTGGATGGAGTGATCATCCAGGGTTCGCTGAGCGACGTCATTGAAAAGGAGTTGCTTAGTTCGTATGAATGGCAGAGTAGGTTTTGTTTTACTATGACCAATCTCAAGTATATCTGATTGGAATTGTTAGAGTTGTCATTTGAGAATCCCCCAGCGCTGCCATCCCTGGGGTCCGCACCGATTGAGTTTGAGCAGAGCCTTGTCGCGGGTCATCCTACCCATCCAGTAAATTATTTCCCAAATTTAGCCATGTGTCATATTGACGGTCACGTTTAGATGCACCGCGCCCGAATGTTTGATTCGGCTTCCTTCGAATATGATTGGTACCATCCACGTATCCGTTTCGTACGTGTGCCGAGATGCAGTCTGCGTATCCTCGGGGATTTCGAGCGAACGTTTAAAGAACTTGCGAAACTCGCTGCCTCCAGGGCGGGCCGGATTCTGCCCAATGACGAAGATTCAGTCTACATGCCGGCACATGAACTGCAGCTGGACAACATCCTCAAACGCTTCCATGACGTCGAAATTTTGCCTCCTGAGGTATACCTGCCAGCACTGGCCCAGTCAAGCATCAGGTATGTGAAACGTACACGACTGATCTTGACAACATGAACTGAATTACCATAGGACCGTTTCCTTGCCTGACCTTCCTGGCAAGGCGTTGAAACTTGCAGTCGGAGTGAAAATATCATCATCACTACGGACTATATCCCACTTCACAGCCGACTTTGGTCCTCGTTTCTCAGCTGAGGTCGTACCCAAGCTTGCGGTCGATCCAGAGATTCTCCACGTTGAGACCGAGGGTCAGAGCGGTGTTTACGAATCCCAGGATCCGGATATGGCGAAACATTTCACCGCTGTCATCCGTGACGAGTATGAGCGCAAAGAAGGAGAGACAATCATTGTTGTTGCCGCGCTTCTCGAAATGGGTCACAAGGACGTTCCGGCCGGTGTTTCTGCGGTAGAGCATCTCTTTGGGCTTGACACACAAGAGAAGCGCATCGCCTTCCTAGACCGGTATGGGCCAATCCCTAAAGAATGCGTCACTTTTGATACTCATTACGTTGATTGTTCCTCTAGTTATATTGAGGTGGCTTGCAGAGCATTGTTGCCAGCATTGATCCACAATGGAGTCGCTTTTGAAGCTCATGCTCAAAATGTAGTAGCTCGCTTTGAGACGAGCACGGGCAAGGTTCTAGGGTTCATCTATCGCGATCTGGGTGGCCTCCGTGTTGACCCCAAGACGCTCAGGGAGTCTACTGGTGTAGATTTCCAATTCCTTCCCGGGCACTGTGTTACGACACAGTCACTAGAGGAGGCATCCCCTAAGTTCTACCACACCTTTGTCCACAACCATATTCAGCGGTTGATTCGTCTCCTGGGACTTCATACCAATGGTACTGGTTGGGATTTGCTAAGGAAACACATGAGCGCCGTCATCCCCCGCGATCACAAGCTCTGGGACCTTTGGATGAACCCCGAACACAAACGGGTTGACTCGAAGTGCTTGATGCGGATGCGGATGCGCGACTCCTACCGAGACGTATGTCGCTTCTTCCCCTTTCACCTAGATACTTACTGACACCTCGTTATATGCAGATGGTGTATAGCCCATATGTCAACATGGTACAGTACCGCCCTACTGCAGATGAGGAGAAGGGGGCTATTAACTAGTATACCGCGCTTCAAGATAGCACATATTTACCAACTTATGCTTCATATACATACCTATATCCTTATACCTGTGGACAAAATCAGAACTATAGATGTTGTTATTGTATACACACCAGATGTGATAGTCGCAGCATTAGTTCGAGGGACTCTTATGTCAGTGTCGCATCCACAAACATTGGGGCTTTGACATGATGGCATTGATCAGTCAGTGGCGCCGTCACCATGGTGCATCATTGCCTTTGCCTTAGGACGCATAGCTTGCCATAGCCTCCATACACTCTAAAAAGGGGCTGACCTCCTGATGTTTGGATCCTGTCATGTCTAAAGAAACAGAAATCGGCACCCTCATTGTCGTGGTCCTCAAGGCAAGGAACCTCATTGATAAACATTCTTTCTACAAACAGGATGTTTTCGCACAGGCGACCGTCAATGGTGTGTATTCATTGCCTATGAAGGTAGTACAGTCTGATATCTGACCTCCCCAGGAACAAGCAAGAATACTCAAGTCGATGTCAAAGGAGGCCAGCATCCCGTGTGGGACGCAGAACTTAGATTCCCCATCATGAAGACTGCCTCTGATAAGACAAGGAAACTAGAAGTCTCATGCTTTGCCAAGGAACGCAAGAGTGACGATCTACTGGGGAAAGGCAGCGTGGACATTACAGAGACGCTGAAAACGGGGGAATTCGATGGTACGATTCATTCAACGTATTCAACTAAATGCATGGATATCTGATTGCCACATTTCTGGTCACCTATTGCAATTGCAGATTGGGTCAGCTTGAGTATAGATGGGACTGTGCGCGGGGAAGTCTACTTGGAGATGACCTATTTTTTTTCAGGGCCTGCTCCTGCCGTCCCATCCTCTCTCGCCGTTCCGTCCGGTCAAAACTTAACGAGGCATCCTTCCAAACTATCCCCATCTGAGCGTTTGAATCGCTATCCGCAACCACACCCTCCCCAGAACATCCCAAACGCTAATCGCCGCTCGCCAAATGCGATGCCTCTAGGACCGAGTCGTCCCTCCTCCCATTCGCCACCGCAGAAGAAAAACTCTCCATTGCCACCACTCCCGGAAGTTCAAATGGGCCAGACTGCACTACCCGGCATCTTACTTCCTGGCGGGACTACGAAACCAGATCTATTGGGAAGCTCTCCAGACTCAGGAGTCCTTCCATCGATTCTTAGACCTGGGAATAGGAATGTTGCCGTACCGATTTCTCGGTCCCCGGATCACTCGCATCGTCTATCTGTTTCTCCTTCGAACCATGAGCTTCCCAGACAACCATCCCCCTCAGGCGGTGTACGCCCGTATAGCGGTTCGCCGAGCTCAAACCCTTACCTTTCAAATCCCACACCAGTTCCTGTAGCCCACACGATACCCCCGAACATTACACAATCTATTCCAATTGCACATCATTCGCCTCATGCGAGTTTAACGATGCCCTCATCTACACCCTTGACATGGGGTCAACAGGGAACCGCACCTATGGTCAACCCCTCGTTCCCCGTACCCATGGTACCTGCCCCTCAACTACCTAACTTTGGCCAAGGGGATCCATACCGCTCTTATGGGCGCCATCAGACGATCTATGACGAACCTCCACCCCCACGGATAGAATCGTATCTTGAGACGCGCTACCAAAGCCCCCCTTCCCTACCTTCCGGAACCGAGACCAGTACACTGGCGTACGTCCCTCGTGGCCGGCAACCAGAGCTTAAATCTGATTCAGACCGGATCGATACGCTCAGACGGGCAGAAGAGGCGGCTTCTCAGAAACGAGAGCAGGAACAGAGGGATCTGGAACTTGCACTTCGATTAGACCGAGAACTTAATCTGTAGAGGAATACGAGTGATCGGTTTCAGGAACCGCGTATTGAAAAGATTAGTGAAGGAATTACTTATAATACTATTATACCATTATATTTGACGTGCATGTGTACAAAACATGTGTGATATATACGAAGCAGTGTCCAATTCTCGCGCGATAGTCGTGGATGTTCATACGCGTCTGTGAGCACGTCTGTGAGCCAAGGAAGGATTGATTCGCAATTTCTCTCTTGTGAGCTCGCCCTCTGCGATCCCTTTAGAAAGGCGCAGGTCATAGAAAAAGGTAAGGAGGTAGAATGTGAACCCAAAGGCGATAAGCCACTCCAAGACGGCTAGATTCCACTATGTTAGTAAATGAATAGATTTCAAGAACAATTCAGGTACCTCCGGCATTATTGCTGTGGTAAAGGGCTACTCCGAATGCAATAGCCAGACAGATCAGGGTAAGGGCAATAATAGCCTTGGCGATGTAGGCGTATTGCAACCTCCGTACTTCGGGGAAGTCTTTACTCAACCAGTAATACTGGATTCTTGTGTCAGAATCTGGTTTGATATGCTCTGAGTCTAAACTCACCTCTATGATAGTGAAGATAGCACTCAACGCAACCCCTATCATAAATAGAAGCAGGAATGCACGATGTTCACTCTTGAAGCGTTTCGTATCAAACACCGACAGGAGAATTAGCCCTAACCCGCCAATGAAAGAGCCTAGCATTGCCAATGTGCCGAATATTCTTTCCCTGCGACGCATGTGGGCTACCAGACTGTGTGAGAGTGTACGTGTGATTATCAAAAAAATGACAATTTCTGAGAGGATGCCAAGTGGACACTCACCGACCAGCATGTCTAAGAAATCGTTCTACTGCAAGTGAAAGAAAGAAGCCCACGGCTGTCACTGAACACCCTGCGATGAATAACGGTTTTAGACCACTGGCGCCGATATCAGAGATGTAGGCGATTGATCCGTCTTGACTTGGGTATCGTGGTCTTCCACGCGCCAGCCAGACGATGAGCATGGCCCAAAGCGTCCCTTTGTGTAGATGAATAATAGTGCATAATACATCGGGCAAGTTTACTGACCGAACCACACCAAAGCTGAAACGAGAGGCAGCCAGACATATTGCCAATGTCTGTGAGGATGTACGGGTCGGGGTGTCGTCGAACGAAAATTGTCGTGATTGTTGAATTGGTCCACGTTGGCGAACGTGTCCATTATTGATAGAAAAGAAATGTGAGGCAGAAATAGAGAGGTAGTGAATGAGACATGGCTAGGACTCCGCTTGCCATGATAAATCTGAATCCTGAGCCGCAGAGTGCGGTGGTCTGTGAGCAGGTATGGATGACGTCATCAGAATTCTGCTCAAGGAGGTTGTTGGCTCCTGAGCATCACTCCTGACGACTTGCCGTGCCCAAAGGATGGAGTGCTGACGATTACTGGGAATAAAACTGTGGCACTGGTTTGTTCCCATTACCGGCCAGCCCGCGACCTCGTTGTCCCGAACTTTTGTCCTCCATATGTATTACCAACCATGAGAAAAGCTGCGGAGTCGTTCGCATATCATTGGTCTGTGATGGCCGTACCATGGTCTGGCTCATTGTATGCAGGTGCTGGAGATCAAATGGAGTCGCTTCTGTGAAATGGGAGCATGTCCACCTGAGTCTACAAGTCATTGCAAGCCATACCCCGCACTCTGGGTCAACAGTTCGTCCAGGCGATGTTAGTCGCATTGGGAACTCCATCAACCACGGTGTTCATATGGTTTGACATGCCAATACAGTTCGTAGTGTGTCGTCCCCGTTCATGACGCTGGTCAGAGGGTCAAAACGAATGCAGGAGATACATTAGTCGTTTGGCTTTGTTTGATGGTGTAATGGGAATGGATAGTTTAATCGTATATCTGCTCCACCTTCGTTGGAGATTATTGCATAGTGAAATACATCAGGAACAACTTCTCACGGGAGAAGACTCAAATGTCAGCATATCGATCTCTATTACCATAGAAAGACCTATGTGGCGCAAGGCTCGAACTCTGAGGATTACAATTTTGCTTCCCATAAACTCCAGCGTTGTACTAAAACCGTACTTGTTCTCCCATCGAAATTGACCCACGGGGAGGAGTGTTCTTGGCATTATCGGAGGAAATACGCAGAGTATTCTTCAAGAATGATGCTGAGTGCAACGCATCATGTCTCTTCAACATTTATGCGCACGTGAAACCCGAGCCCAACGGCAAGTGTCCCATCCATATGCTCAAAGGCACCACAACATAAGGTAATCCCCCCTTTCATATCTTTCCCATGTCACTGAAGGTGTGAGTTGAAAAGGCGGGTCTGGGAGTCAAACGGCCGACACATGACTGACAAGCAGCGCGGCACCTTTTGCAACAGAAATTAGCTCTTGTACGATTCATCGGGGGCATTCGCGGTGGGTGTTGGCGCGCCGATTACGGGGTACCCTTTTGTCATTTGAGTCGTTCATACGTTGGGAAACCTTTAATATTGACCAACCAGCATCGTCATCTCAACACCCACACACCCTACCTCAAATTAGGTCGTGACTATTTCAAGTAAAGTCGCTCCCAAGAAGGCCCTAGATGATCAGCTTCGTCGACCTAGTGTGGCCTTTGGTCAGATGTTCCCGACCAAAGAGAGATGGCCCGTTCTAAGTGCCTAGAAATAACGAATCGCTTCCACATCGATAGAACATCGTTCTCAAAGAGAGTGGTATCAGTCCACCAGTGTTAAAATACCTCGGTGCGCTTAACACCGAGGCAGATCCTTTGCATGTTTCAGGATGATAGATTCTTTGTTAGTGATGGTATGTTGACCTTGGTTCATCTTGTCACGGAGATCAGGTGGGTCTAGACTGAATGATTGCGCAATGTCAAGAGCTTATCTTGAATAGGGTCACTAGAACCTGGATGAGTAATCCGACTGATAGAAGAGTAAAGACTTAAATCGGGTTCGACTACGTGGTACAAACAATAAGGGATGGACCAACGGAAAGTAAAACAAAAGTGTTGTGGAAGACAAAATAGAGAGGAAACTACCTAAGAAAGAAGTATAGCATGAATGGACAATAAGGTGAAACATGGAAACCGGATGATTGACGTGGTATAAGTCATGATGATCGGACCAAGAATGGGTGTGTGTGTCAGAGAGCTGAGCCTGGAGAACGGTTACAGCACCATGCGTCAAGCTTCAGGCACAAATCTGAGTAGGTACTGCTGGTCCAGGTAGATGTGTAGGGGGTGAGTTGACACCAGCAGCAGCCAGCTTCTTGAAAATCTAGTTAAACAATGGAATCAGCATGATGAATGGTGGGGACCAACATCGGTGACATGCCTGTACAAAGATGTCCGATGATTGTCCGCCACTGACAGCCCACTTGCGGTCAATAATGGTGACAGGTACACCGGTTATTCCCTTCGCACGAACGCAATCAGCATACTTGTTTACTTCTGCCTCGAATTCGTCGGATTCTAGGAATGCCAATGCCTGTGTGAAAACAAGGCTGTTAGATCAATGGGCCATCACAGGCAAGCAGACACGCCACTGACCTTGTCTTTGGGCATTAGACCTGCAGATTCTGCGACTTCAGCAAGTACGTTGATATCGGAAATATCTTTCGCATCAACCATATTGGCATTGAAGATTGCCGTGAGCATTTTCAGCTGGAGATCTTGTTTACCAATCTGGGCTGCCTTGTAGCAAAGGCGGTGGGCGAGAGTGGTGTGGCCAACGACGCCGTCCCAGGTACTATACATGAATTAGTCAGCATGCGGTATCTTGTGATGAAGCCCAGATAGAGGGCGGAAGTAGGTAACACACATTGGGATCGACTTTTGTTCCCCCCATTTCGTAACACATTGCCGGAGACTGGCAGACTTTTCCTCGCCTAGGTAGCGATTCTGAAATTCAATTCTGTCGATGGTGACTCCTGGTTTTATGCAGTTCGGGCCAATGAGACGGAATGGCATGTGTTGAAACTCAAAGTCGAGCGGAAGCTGTAGGATGTCTTTGCAGTACGCCATAGCCGCGACCAGCTCATGCTGAACAACGAAGCAGCTCGGACAGACCTAAAGATACAAGCACGAGCGTGTTCGTAATGGGTATTATTGGCAAAAAGCAAAGAGGTAGGCACTTACAAAATCGGATATTACCGTAAGTTTAACTACGCGGGCGGACATAATAATTTCGAGTACCCTGAGGACTTGGGGTGATAGGAGGGATGGCTGGAGGATAAGATGGATGCTTGATAGCGAGCTGGTAAGTTTTTAAGTACGTATAAGAAGGAGGACGGAGGAGAGATGGAATAAATTGTCGGAGTGGATAAGAAGAGGGTCAAAGGCTGGCAAGAGTATTCATAGAGCTGACTGAGCTTACCTGAGCGCTGACTATATCTTGTGCTGCTGTCAACCTCGCCGGGTCAAACACCGCTTAGCTAATCGCTCCCACCGTCTTATTCAGCCTCCGCCTCGACAACATATCCACCGACATCTCCCTCCTTCCCTCTCCGTGATCCTGTGAATATGTGGGTACACGTTCTGCCAGAATCTGTTCCGTGCCGCTCTTTGCTGTGAGCCTGTCCGCCACTGTCTATGCTCGGCTAGTCGGGCTTCGCCCAGAAGCCGTTCCCTAATTTGACTACCACCTTACAAAGCAGGTTTACTTATACGTATCTACTTGGAGCCACCGTCAGTGCATCGCTGAAGCTAATAAGACATTCGGACATAGGATTGTCCACTTGATGCCATGACACATCCCAGCTAGGCGATCACGTTTTACACATAGCTGGTAATACCCTTGACGCCATCGTCCTCATCAAGCATAATAATCCCCAGGATCATCATATCCAAGGTCAGCCGGCCATGGGTCCGACAGATCACAGTTTTCGACAGTCATGTGCTCCCTAATCCAGTCTAGACGAAACTTATTTCTAAGCACTGTTCGAGTTCGCCTGTCCAATCGCAGCTTCTTGAAGCTATGGTTGGAACTGACGCGTGTTGTGACCATGATTTGGAAACGTGCGAAGCCACTAGGATCCAGCTCTCGTACAGTGAGCGTGTGTAAAGAGGGCCAGGGAATGTTGACTGTCCAGACCGTCATGACGGAACACAACGCAGGACTCGTCAAGTCCATGGTGAGATGAGTGATTGACGGACAGGCATGTAATATATTGCTAGCGGCAATCTCGTCAAACGAGCACGACTCGATAGTCAACTCTTTGACAGAAGGTATCACAGGTGAATGGAAGCTATCAAGGTCGTGTAGAAGGAGCGCTTCCAATTGTGGGAGCACTAAGAGTGATAGTGCGAGGTGGGGCGACGTGCACGGACCACAGATCCGGAGAGATCGAAGCAACGGTAATTCAATTTGTTCCGTGACGTCAAAAGGATCGCGAGGATGGTGGATATGCAGTTGTCCAAGTGAGAGGTTGACAAGGGAGGGTAGACTTTCTAACAAGGCAACAAATTGGGAGGGTTCCATGTAATATCTCTCGAGCCCATCTAGATCAAGGGTAGACACCGTGCCTAGTGGAGGTGCAAGATTACCCACGGCTAGACCCCTAAGGCGGATGAATCTCAATAATGGTGCGCCCTCGATAAAGATTTTGGGACAGTCTTCTGGGTATCTGAACCTCGGCGAATGATGTTCCTCGGGTATCCCAGCTTGGAGGGATAGATGCTCCAATAAGGGGGTAGAAGAGTTGTGAAGGTAGGTGTAAATTGTGCCGAGATCATTAAAGGCAGTCCTCAATGAAAACCTGCGCCAACGTTTGGAATGGGAGGATACAAGTCTCATGACGGAATCGAGACTAAGTGTTACAAGACATATAAATATGTCAAGGAAACAGTCGTTCGAGCGCATGAGGTGGGCCTCTAGTCGCGCAACCGAGGGCGCCGAACGGATATTTACATGAATGTCGTTCCAGAGGAGGGGCGTTGTAAGAGCAACTGTACGCCAATGTCGAGAAACGTGAGAGGCAGCCATAGCGAATGAGTAGTATGGCTTTGGTGGTCCAGCAGTCTGACATAGCAGGAAGATGCTACTCAAGAGTTCGGGGGGTATCTTGGAAATGGCCGCTTGTCCATTGAGGAGGGTATTATATTTCGCCCTTTCCTTGAGCAGTTGCAGATCTATATCAGACAGTTCGTTGAGAAGCTGTTCTCTTCTGAGTTCGAGGCCAGATATTTGGCTTGCAACGTTGTCAATTTCTAGTGAGGAGTCATACTTTGGAGAGGGAATTGCCCTAATAATAGGAGATGTGAGTTCATACAAAAATGTGTTTGCACAAGCACTGCACTCACATGAGGAACCTGAGATCAAAACGTTCATCCAGACACGTCGGACCATTGTGATACGCGAGGATCCATACGACGCGTGTTGTTTGGCCCTGGTGGGGTTACCAAACACATCTAGTAGGATGACATGATAAACTTTTGCATGAGTTGCTCCTGAGAATTGGCCCCTACACTGGATTTGTGGGACTATCAGAAAGAATATCGCCTAGCAGCACTTTAAAGTTCGGAATCCATTTGCTCATAAAGCATGGTTCTTCCCAAACAGCAATGCGAGAACATGAGGCAGGGTTGGGAGATTGTGAAATCGGAGTTTGACCCTATCATCGTTGCGTGATATACGCAGTGGATGGGGGTGCTGGACATTATCTTGGCGTAAGATTGAGAAAGGCTGTATCAAAGTAAGGGATGTCAGACGTCCACGTTAGCGCCGTGAAGCTCGGGCAAGGCAAGGGCAGCGGAAGCTAACTTAGTTGATACACTCTGGATTATGACCAACACCGCCGAGGGCGTTATTGTCAAATATGAAACAGCAGTTGATTCTTTATATAATATCCCAGAAAACGCCTAGGATTGATATCTGGAATGGTGAACGGTGTTAGCAGTGGTTGAATTAATTACATGTGTGCCTTGATGTATGAGGTTGTACAAGGCGCGCACGGCGGATGAAGAGGAGGATGGGCTTTGCCGAACTTTCATGTTCAGGGTTATCCGAGGGAACATCGAGGATTATAATAGGATGGACAGTATGTGTGTCCTGTGACATATGCCGTGCACGGCACAGACCTAAAGAAATGGACACTAAAAGAAATACAGGAACAGCCATACACAGGATTGATTAGGATCGTTCTAGTACCAAGTATGTAGATTTTGTACTGCATTCGAACTCGAGAAGAACTAGAGAGTTGCCTCGTGTTTTGGGGTACGGGCAGGTGATGGGTTCGTAGATGCGGAGTTGTGCTGGAGTCAATATCAGTAGTAGTATTAGTATATATATGATATGTTAAACGTAGAAATGACGTCGAAAGAGAATCGGAACACTGGAGAGAAATGTGGGGAGAGAGAACAACAGGTGATGGACAGAAAGAAGGGGGAGCACGTGGGTGGCTGATGGCTGAAAATCAAAGTCCGCTGAAACGATTATATTTCTTTTCCCTCCAGTAGGACGCACTTTGCTCTTCCGTCCCCCTTGGTCTCCTCCCGTTATATATCCAGGACTGGCTCGTCCTTTCGCTTATATCCCCCATCCCCCATCATGACCACTCCTCATGTCGTCGCTTCCTCTTCCTCACATCCCTCCCAGTCCTCCACAGGTCATGGCATCGTTGGAAACCACTATCGAGTAGGAAAGAAGATTGGCGAGGGGTCCTTTGGTGTTGTCTTTGAAGGTTAGTCGACCTCACTCAATCTTTACAATTCAACACCCATCTCCTGCAACCCCCTCCGCTTTACCGCCCACCGGTTATGGATGTACTATTGTTCTCTGCTCTGGCGGCAATTTACCTCTAGAGCTAGAAGTTCTCCACGCACCCCTCTAGCTTCTATTTCCCATCGAAGCACATCCCCCCTTTCCCCTATAGCTGCAATTGTTAACTCGTATCCAGGTACAAAAATCCCCACCGCGACACCAGTTGCTATCAAATTCGTACGTTTGTCCTCCGTAAGCATGCACGACTGCGAATAACGCTCGCCACAGGAACCACGGAAGTCGGATGCCCCCCAACTCAGAGACGAGTTCCGATCGTACCGAACGCTGAACGGGACTCGTGCGTTGCTTGCTAGCCTATTTCTGTACTTCTACCTGCTCACTTCCATAAAGTTGGCGTGCCCCAGGTTCACTATTTCGGCCAAGAGGGCCTCCATAATGTCCTCGTCATTGATCTCCTGGGACCCAATCTCGAGGACTTGTTCGACATGTGTGGTCGTAAATTTTCCATCAAAACCGTTTGCATGGCTGCTAAGCAAATGGTAATTCCTCAATTCCACCTCCCGTTCGGACGGTACAGCGTGTCATTGTCACTCCTCCTAGAGTTGATCAGCGAGGCGCTTACTTCCATTCCGTTTCTTCCGCAGTCTCCGCAGCTGCTTATTACTTCCCTTAGGTCACTCGGGTACAGTCCGTTCATGAAAAATCCCTCATCTACCGTGATATCAAGCCCGACAACTTCTTGATCGGTGTACCAAATAGCAAAACTGCCAATACTATTCACCTCATTGGTAAGTCATCATGGCCTCTTTCTCGAGCGTTTGTCCTTCGGTTAACACCGGAGTAACCAACCTTCGGGTGGTTCTTGGGCCCTGAGCTGCCGAAAGTGATGCATCACGACTGTCATACTCCTCCCATCAGTCACGCTCGACTGGACATTGTCATCCTGGGATTCGTTAATTAATTCTATTCGTACAGACTTTGGTATGGCAAAGTTCTACCGTGATCCGAAGACTAAGGTTCATATCCCGTACCGCGAGCGCAAATCTCTTTCGGGGACTGCTCGCTACATGTCGATTAATACCCACCTTGGTCGTGAACAATCTAGACGTGACGATCTAGAATCTCTTGGCCATGTCTTCATGTACTTTTTGCGAGGAGGGTTGCCATGGCAAGGACTCCGCGCAGCAACTAATAAGCAAAAGTACGAAAAGATCGGGGAGAAGAAGCAGTCAACTCCGATTACTGAGTTATGTGAGGGCTTCCCAGGTCGGTCAATTGCAATTTTCGCCTGGGATAAACACTTACATCAAAATAATAGAAGAGTTCACTATTTACATGAATTACGTTCGCAAATTGGGCTTCGAGGAAACTCCTGATTATGATTTCCTTAGAGACTTGTTTTCTAAAGTCCTGAAGACATTAGGCGAAGTAGAGGATGGTGTTTATGATTGGATGCTTCTCAACGGCGGGAAGGGCTGGGAAGCTAGTAATGTGAGTAATCGCGGTTCCTCCGTCTACGCCAGGTCTTGACAGTACTTTGACAGCAGAATGGTGGCTCTACCGCTCACCACAGTCGTGACCGACGTGACCGCGATCACGGTCATCGTCGACCTTCACGTCAAGCTGGTGACACTACCCCCAATGGCGTTGTGTTGAGTCCTGTTCCACCTATCCATGCGGAAAAGCGGCGGAGACCAGATACACGCGATCGCGATGCAAGTCGCGACCTCAGCACCCAGCCCATCCTGCCCCCCAGTCGCCGACAGAGTCAGCAGCCACGAGACCCCAATCTGAGTAACCCAGCGATCGTCCCTCAACATCCTTATGCCTCTACCCCTGGTGGTAACTACCGAACGAGTGTCAATGCGGGCACCGGTTACGGACGACACTCTCCCAATGCACAGGCAATGCAGAATGGCAATGGTGTTAGCCACATTAACCCGTCTGAACCCTATTATACTCAAAGTCCAGCAGCCAAGCCCAACGTTGGCTCCCGCGAGAATATGATGAACGCAGGAGCAAACTCGCAGAATGTGAACGGAGCGAGAATGGGGATGTATGATCGAGACCAAAGAGATCATGCTGACGATAGCCACGGCCGTAAGAAAGGCCTGTTGGGCATTTTCTGCTGTCGGTGATGATGCACGAATTACCGAGTTTTGCGTGCATAATGCGTGCTGGCTACGCCTGTCGATCCTTGTGTGAGCTACAAACTCATTTACCCTTTCATTCTGCACTAATCACCGTCCCACTAGCTTTCCTCGTAGATGCCTGCAACCCCAACACTCCTTCATTGATCATCTTCAAACGTATACTAGTTCGAAGACGTTTAATACCTTCCACGACCACTGATGCCCATGTTTATGCCTTTCGATGTTCATATATCCCCTCGCTGTCAGTTATTTGTTACCTTTGGTTGCATTTGTAATGCAGGGGGACGCGTGTCTAACCCGACTCCCATTCCTTTGATCAATTCCAACGCAATCGTCAATACCTTCAACACTGTACTATGTAGTCCCGTTTTTAATACTATGGTTTGAATGTGCATTACCCCGAAATGTTCATATTTATCTTATCGTCTCGTGATGCCATCCGTACATCATAGCTGCCTGAATATATCCAAACATGTTCAAGCGGACGACAAGCGTCTTTTCCTTATCGCCTCCACAGAGTATATATCCCATACTCGAATACCCAGTATGGACGACCCCAACGCGAGCCCTGTGATACCTACTTTGAAAATCACCGAGGATTTGACACGCGTTGTCGGTGTACTTCAGGACATGCAAGACACGAAGGAGCTCCAGCCAATGTCCCCGGGTATCCCGCCCGCCGTGTTTGGTGCCGGCGGACCTCTGTAAGCATTTACACCTTCCTCGCTCGAATGCGGAGTGACTGACAGGGACGCCCTTTTGTATGTATGACTATACTCCGGGTTATGTGCTTGCGTTGGTGTGGTCTGGGTGGACTTTGGTTTTCTGCTATATTGATATGATGACTTCGGATTTTCAAAGACTCAAGCAGTTTGACGAATCGACGATTACGAGCAGGAAGGGGTCACGAGCTGCTACGCCTCCGAAGGCTGTGAAGGGTATCGGAGGTAAAGGTATGTTGTCACTGTGTATTAGGAGTGTTTGCAATGGGTGTGTGATGTGATTTTATAGTCGCGAAACCGGACTACTCGGACAACAAGATCGTACTTGCCATGGTATGTTTATATTGTTATGGCTGACTGTTGAGTTCCGATAACTTAGTTCATCGAATGCTGAGTTGTTGTTGGCTTGCTCGGTTGTCGATTTTCTGGGGAATGGTGGATTGTTCGAGTGATGACACACGACTTTTTAGGTTGGACTGCCTGCGAGAGGCAAATCTTATCTTAGCAACAAATTACAGATCTATCTCAAGGTTAGTTTGGGGGTGGATACCACCAATGTTGATGGATATATGCTGACCCTGAGCATTAGTGGCTTGAATATGACGTTAAGGTAGTTACCATGCCTGGTACTGGTCGCTATCCGTTGTGACTCTTTTTTTTTGACATAAAAGGTATTTAATGTGGGCCAGCTGCGGCGAACACGAGCCAGACAGAAGGCGCAGCAGTGCGTAAAGCGCTCTAGTCTTTTCATCTGTTGAATGACGCCCCCCTTCCTCTCACTCAGGGGTGGCGTGAAGGAGGAACACACTGCCTCATGGTTCAGCCACGATAACCAGAGCGCCAATGTGTCTAGGGAGAAACTGGCGCAGGACAGCTTGGAGATGTTGATTCAATGGTTGAATGAAGGTGGGAATGTAGGCATACATGGTACGCTGACTTCTCCTTAGCGACAAACCATAGGCATTGACGCAATATTAATTAGACGCCACGAACAGCACTCATAGTCGGAGGTGAACATTCTCGTTGCCGCACCTCGTTCATTACGAGTGTTTACGAATGGCACAGGGCCTGGATCGAACAACGGGTAAAGCAGGAGAAAGGTTTCAACCTTATTTTTCTGGAATCCGTTTGCGACGATCCCGCAATAATTGCCGCCAATGTTGCACTGAAAGTCTCCTCCGGTGATCCTGACTACAAGGACACATCCCCAGAGGTAGCAAAGCGCGACTTTTTGCGTCGGATTCAAGAATACGAGAAAGTCTATGAAACGATTACGGAGGAACATTTGTCCTATTTGAAGATTGTTAATGTCGGGAGCAACGTTACCGTTTCGAATATCCATGGATACCTCGCCAGTCGAATTGCCTTCTATCTCATGAACCTTCACCTCAAGCCTCGGAGCATATATCTCTCAAGGGTGCGTGGAGTATGTGTGATGTCAGACGGTTTAATGTGCTTAACTTTGGTTGCCTAAACCCCAGCATGGTGAGAGCCAATTCAACGTAGAAGGCAAGATCGGGGGTGACTCGCTGTTGTCACAGCAAGGGATGCTATATGCAGACGCATTACCCGCTTTAATAACGGATAATATAGGAGATGCGCCATTGACGGTAACTTGAATTGCTTTCGATCCTGCCAAGACTCGTTCATTGATGGAGTCCCAGGTCTGGACGTCCACATTAAGGCGTACCATCCAGACAGGTTCAAAGCTGCCCTATACAAAGTTAACGTGGAAATCGTTGGATGAACTTGACGCAGGTACGTTGTTAGCCTGCTCCGTATTGTTGTGATTCTGGTGTTGTTCTAACTTAGACTCAAGGAGTTTGTGATGGTATGACGTATGAAGTGAGCAAGTTGTTGTTTGACTGATAGAAGAGATCTCATCCCTTTTCACAGGAAATTGAGGTATGATATGGTTCGAACCCTCGTATCAATGTCAAGCTGAAGGGGAATCAAGCAAGCGTATCCCGACGATTTTGCAAATCGGGATGAGGACAAGTTCAACTATAGGTATCGAGGGGGCGAATCCTATCGCGACGTTGTCGTACGGTTAGAGCCCGTTATCATGGAGTTAGAGCGCCAGGAAAATATCTTAATCATTGGCCATCAAGTGAGCCTTGAGGATGTTTGTCGTGTGATCTGCTTAGCTGATTGTTATGATAGGCAATCTTACGCTGTTTGTGGGTTATCTCAAGTCGCATTTGTCCAGGGATGCATGTGGTTGACCACTGACAATCAACAGATATGCATATTTCCATAACTTACCCCAGGCAGATTTGCCATACATCAAGATACCATTGCATACAGTAATCAAGTTGACACCAAAAGCGTATGGTTGTGACGAGGAAAGGTGATATTCTCATGGTATTTCGGCTAGCGTTGGTTCTTTCTCATGCACCACCCACCATAGATATGCCTTACCAATCCAGGCCGTCGATACGCACCGACCGAAGCCAAAGGCTCCCGTCGCCGCAGTCCAACCGACGACAGCTCGACAATACTTCACGGATATAGATACTGTTGCGACCAATGTGTGAGGGGTGATATGGATTCAAGTCATGTAATACTATTGGAGGAATAATTGTAATGGTTGAATGTTTGTAAAAGCTGGTGGATATAACAAAGCAGGTGGATTTGTTTGTTATCCAAAGCGACGAGGGAGATCGTTACCCCGACTGTCTCAGTTCCCGTCAAAATGACAGCTCTATCAGACCATTTCGGGCAAGTCAACGACCCTTTTTAGTAGGGTCGCCTGATTTCAACCAAAACACAATCGTACGAGTCAGGCGGCAACGCAATGTTTTAGGGTAGGAGGGGTTCATGATATGACTAGCTGATATCAGGCAGACTGGCGTGCCGTGTGCAGCATCGATGTCGCTTCTTGGTGCGGACGAAGCAAAGGAACTGGGTGTGGTGAGGCGTGACTTGGCTGGAGACCAGTGACTGAATGTGAGAGGGGGAATTTGAATATATTGGTCACGGGAGCGTGACGTTTTACCCCAAAGCTTCTCATGATGGAGAAAAGGTATGAAGCTGTGGATATAAAACCTCCCAGCTCACCCATTCTCAGTCTCCATTGCCCTTTCCCGTCTACCACCACCAACACATCAGCTGCATAATGTCGTCTTTTCTCCGTCCCCTTTCTAGGTCCATGACCGCCGTCATGCGCAATGGCCAACAATCTGCCCCTATCCGTTCTTTCCACTCGCCTTTTGTCGTTCTTGGCCAGGCGACACGGAAAACGCAGACCCAGTCTGAGGCGTCCAATCCACTTAATGTCTATGAAAAGCAATACGACTTTTCTTATGAACCCCTTGCAACTTCTTTCGGCAATCGTACCTATGTCGCTGCACAACCTGACGCGTCTGCAAGCCACTATGAGGTGCCTTCTGGGGCGTACCCCACATCATTGCCTTATGTCAACTATCCGCCTACAGAAGCACCCAATCAGAAAGGCGCTCAGGTCAGCTCCACCTCTTCCAACCTAGCCCATGAATTCACCACTCGTGCAGTCCCGCAACACTACGGTGGCGTAGGGGCTAGTTCTGCCATTAGACACGCAACAGCACCGGGTGAAATGGGGAAGATGGGAGGTAGTTTCGGTGGTGTATCCATGATGGATTGGGACGGATTTACCCCCGGCGAGGGTGAGCTTGCTGAGAGAAATCCCCCGCCCGACGGAGACGTTGCAGAAATGTACTCTAAAGCGGGCGTTGATGAAGCATGGAAACTCCGAAAGTAACCTGGCCATTTGATCTGTTCACCGCAGAGAGACTGTTCCGTTTTCACAGTATCTTATTACATTCCTCTTTTTTATAATGTGTTTCGATGGGTAATATTCAAATTGTACTTGTATCTTGTCCTTCCTTGGGGTTCTCTAGTAATGATATGTTTTGAAATTGGTTCTGTGTCATGATTACACAAAGCCCTAGTTGATAGCATCGAACCTCCATAAATAGTGCAGGTCTCGTGTGAATATGCCGGTAACTCCGTAGAGGCACCAGGACATCAACGGCAAGCCTTTCTTAATCCAATGAGATGATGCCAGCTGTTTCTTCTATTGCCAGGAGTTCGAACAATACGTTGGGGACAGCTACCGTTGGTATGACACTCTAATATGAGTTTACAAGTATGTACCGTGAGCTCAACTTGCTGGACAGGGCGCTAGGGCCGCTTCACAGTGTTCTTAAAATACGTGATCCGGGCCTAGCAATAAACACTGCCTTTACGGGTCAATTACCACCTACCCGAGGACTATGACATGGCAGTCTTGGCGACGTTAATAAAGGATTATACGAGGGACATAGTAATGATATAGACAAGGAACAGAGTTGTTCTACCTCTGAACGGCGAGAAACACTGCAGCCACTCAACCGATCAGCGAGTGGCTAGTCCATAACCTTATTACCCCTTTAGGAATTGTCATAATTGATGTGAGGCGTTGTATTCAGGTCCATGCCTGGTGACTTATCTCTGATGATAACCTCCGATTTTCTGACAATACTGCGTCCTTGAGTGAAAAGAGATGACAGTGGGAGATAACAGTCGAAAACAGACACTTATATTGGTTCATGATCACGCCCGACGAACTTTGGATGCTGATTCTTTCTCCTCGATCTTGACAACCTCCGCTGAGATTAAGAAAAAAAAAACGATAACACTGGCTCTCTTGGGATAGATAGGAGCATGATTTTACTTAACTGCGCTCAGACCAGACGCGATCGTGTTTCATTTGGAACAAGCCGTGTTGGGCTTCGCAGAAGAGACCTCGGCGGAAGCGAGGAAGCGACGAGAAGACCCAGTGTATGACATTTGACTACATAAATACATCGTGGAGACAGCTGACAGTAGAACATTGGTCTTGCGCACCCTCGTGAGAGGTGTGAATGTGGTAATACTCGTTGCCCATCGATATGTACCTATAGATGACAGATGACTGTTGGTCGGGGACCAGGCTCGGCAGGAAGAGAAAGGCTATGTAACGGTGATTATGGATGCCCCCGAGTGACTGGGCCAGAAGATATATAGGTTCTAAGCAGGGCTTAGCGAGTAGGATGAGAGAGAAGCAATGACAACGTGGGGATCAATGAAGGAAAGTAGGAAAGTCAACCTCAAAGATTCCCGCGCCACGGTGGATGTCTGCCCTGGCTGCCGACAACACTCTTCCTTTCTAACCACCACCTCCTCAGGATGACTCTCTTTCTTCCTCTGGAGGCAAACACACCCACACCCTCAACCCCGCCCTTTCTCCTACAGTCCCCAAACGTCAATGCACAACTGCACAAGGTCGTCCACGCAATCTCCAAGGCCAAGCGCATCGTTGTCATATGTGGTACGTGCATCCCGCGTGCTTCGCTGGCATCCAGCGCTTATAGATCGCAACCCCCCCTATACAGGTGCTGGCATTTCAGTCCAGGCGGGAATTCCTGACTTTCGTTCGCCAGAAGGTCTCTTTCGAACACTAAAGCGTGATAATCCTCGAGAGAATCTCGCATCGGGCAAGGATCTCTTTGATGCGTCAGTTTTTAATGTATGTCAAGTCTTCCCGGGGTGTACTCCACATTATATATGTACTTGTACTCACTGACGTTCCATGACTCTATAGTCCGAGAACACCACTTCATTGTTTTGTCAAATGATCGCCCAGCTATCCAAGTTATCGCAGGATGCAGAACCAACCGCATTTCATCGTGTCCTGCGGGCACTAGACGATCACGGGAAACTTCTCCGAGTATACACCCAAAATATCGATGCTTTGGAGCAAAGGACCGGTCTTTCATTCGGGGTACCGGTCTTTCAAGATCGGCGGGGTAAAAGCCGACTCAAGGGGACCACAAACCGGCACTCACACAAACCGCCGCCGCCGCCGCCGCCGCCGCACACCGATGACAAGAGTGCGAACCATTCCTCAGATTCATTCGATTTATTAAACGAGCCCACCCCACCTCCCACCCGACTCCCCTCACCGCCAGCGGAAACTCCTCGGTGCATTCCTCTACACGGAACTGTCCAATATGTCCACTGTCAAGTTTGTACACACTCGTTTCCGCTTCATGAACACCTTTCATCGTTAGCGATTGGGCAGCCACCCCAGTGCCCTGAATGCACATCCCTGGAGCGAACAAGACAGCTTGTTGGGAAGCGGCCGCGTGGGATTGGAAAGCTGCGACCTAGTGTTGTGCTATATAACGAAGCGCACAGGGACGGTGAAGATGTAGGTGAAGTTGTAAGAAAAGATTTGATGGGGTCAAAGGGGCGGAGTGGGGCGGATTTATTGTTGGTGGTTGGAACGAGTTTAAGGGTGCCTGGGACAAAACGGATGGTCAGGGAATTCTCAAAAGCCGTCCGCTCACGCGTTTCGAGCACTTCTAACCCATCACCATCAACGAAGGAGGATGGGGGTTCGACATCAACGTCGGCTTCTGGATCATCTACTCCTTCGAGCTCGTCGACGCGTTCACCTCCCAACACTGACGAGGAACCATCGATCAAGTCTGTTTATGTTAACCTCGATTTTCCTGTGCCAACGAGAGAGTGGGAAGGCGTCTTTGACGCATGGTTGCAGGGAGACGCTCAACAATTCGCTTCAATTCTCCAAGACGAACTCGAAAAACAAGCAAGAGCAAAAGAGCTGGCAATTGAAAAGAAGAAGAAACGAGACGAAGAAGCCGCTCTCGCTGCTGCTAGTAATGCTCCTGAAGATCCCTCGTTGTCATCGTCAGCAAAAACAAATCCGATAACACCAAAACCACCAAAACGGAAATCCAGCTCTGATCCAAATACCTCAAAACGAAGAAAGATCACTCTCCCACCCTCACCACCAAAATCACCTCCGACATTGCATGCGAAACCAGGTGAGATGGACATTGACGAATTACCTTCTGAAGCTGGTCCTTCATCCCGTTCACCCGTTCACAACCCACGCTTAATGATACGTATCCCACCACGAAGCCGGACATGTTATGTTGACCTACCTCCTACCTCATTCAAAACACCGTTGCGACCCGCGATCATAAAACTACCCCCCACACCCGAAGATACACCTCCCTCACGGTTCAGACTGCCCGTTCGTGCCCGAACGCCTCCATGCCCACGCGCTCTCACGTCGAAAGATATCAATGAATTAACTTCGTCTATCATTGAAATCGGCCTATCAGAAGACGAGATTGACGACTATGATACTTTGCCGGTTTCGTGTATGAGATCTACGCAGGTCGGACTTTCAGGTGCAGGATAAGTCATTCGTTACCATCACATTCATAGAGACATTCAAGTGTGAGACTAGCTTGTGTACTTTTGTCGTACTAAAATTATTGTAGATATTTATTGTTGTTATGATACTGTATGTATGTAATCGCTTGTACTATTTATTTTGGCTATTCTGTTGTTGCTGTCCTTCACTCGAAGACCGGAGTTTCATAAGTGTCCTCGGGATCTGAAAATAAATGTTAGGACCATGTGATACGGTCTGGGAATTGGAACACTTACCTTGGCCATGCTCATAGATGTAATCCTTCACTTTGCGCGCCTCGTGCTGCAAAGCACTGATCTCAAGATGCGCATCAACAGCCACTCTCGAGTTAACCTGTGCTCCCCCACGAATAGCACCGGCAGCGACATCATACCGAGAGGTACTATTACACAACATCATCTATGCAGAACAATCAATCTCAAATCAAAAATAGCAATGTTGCTCATGACTTACATCAAAGGGTGATGTTGTCGTACCCTCCTCTTTGTACCCCGCAATTGTAGCACGTTCCGTCAAGCCCGGGTGGCCAAACAGCAAACCCTGGAGCTCGATTGGGTAACCATGATAATTGAAGTATATAGGTCTATCTTCGGTAAACAGTGTGTTGAACTGTTCCTCACTGAGGGCGTGGGGGTGCGTGCCCTTGTGGCTGAGTATCATGAGATCTGTGACATTGACGACACGAACGCGTAGGTGAGGTAAGCGTTTACGGAGTAGAGCTGCTGCTGCGACAACTTCGAATGTGACTTCTACGCCCATACCAACGAGGACGCTGGGATGGATTAGGATGGTGTAATAAGGTGTGATGCGATGAGTGATAACTCACACGTCTGGGTCGATTCCGTCATCGACGCTGGCAAACTTCCATATGGACGCACCGGCAATACAGTGCTACGAAGATATTATATGATTATGTCGAAATAATAATCATGGCGAGACATACCTTATCAGCCTCCTCCGGGCTCAGCCACACCGGGGTAGGTTGTTTACTTCCAACCACCAAATTTATGACATTCTTTGACCTGATACAGTGCGCAACGGTGCTGAGCATACAATTAGCATCAGGTGGTAGATACACCCTCGCAGCGCCTGGTTCGAGTTGTAGCACCGCGCCAATGAAACTCGGGTTCTGGTGAGAGAACCCATTGTGTTCCTGCCTTGCCCATGTCGAAGTCTCAACATAATTCAGCGAGCCACAGGGCTCCCTCCACGTTGTCTCTCGAGCCATTTTCATGAATTTGGAATATTGTACCATCATAGTATGAACGATGCCTAGGAAGGCTTCATACGAGGGGAAGATCCCCGTACGACCAGTGAGGGTGTAACCTTGGAGCATGCCTTGACAGGTGTGTTCGGATAGAATTTCGATGATACGCCCGCCTTTGGCGCGGGATAGGACATCCCATTGAAAGTTGCGGTCCGTTGCTTCCAAGGCCGCATCGAGCTTGTTCGAAACTAACTCATCGGGAGAAAATATGCGGAATGTCTTGGGGTTACTGGAGGAAGAGTCAATGACCGACTGGGGTGAAAAAATGGACACCCTACGCTGCGATAACCTCGCGAAAGAATTCGCCTGTTTTCCCCATGCAACTCTCTTGTATTCCTTTCTTCACACCTAGGGGCTTCCAAATGGGTACGTTCAGCGGCACGTAATTCTTGTACGCTTCCTTCCTCTGACCCAACTTCTTCTCATTGCTAGGCGGGACAAGCCGAAGTATAGCTTCAACTGGAACTCCATTTTCGTGGAAGAGTTTCTCGGGTTTATAATTCCGAAGCCATTCCTGCAAAAGTCTGAGCTGTTTTATGTCTTTCTTGACCTTTGGCAAAGGGACCTGGTGAGAATGGAAAGAGCCTGCGATAATGCCGCCCTCGGGATCATAAAGTGGTGCAGATAAACCCTTGGGAGTTCGGAGGAGAATGGCAGGCCAACGGGGTTTTGCAAACGCTTTTCCGGAGCGTGCAGCTTTTTGGATGATGTGTATTTGATCAATCGCCCAGGAGAGGGAAGCCGCGAGCTCGTTGTCTATGTTTTCGAGGTCAGAGACGATACAGGGTTGGTAACCATATCCGCTGGACTTCTAGCATGAGCGAAGGAGTATGGGATGTCAAAAAGAGGTGGGTACGGACAGAAACAGGGCAACGAGCTCCTTATCGTCCATTGTGCCAAATATAGTTCTCTCGGAAATCTTGAAGCCGTTGATGTGTACGATGGGCAGGACTGCACCAGACTCTGCAGGGTCAATGTACTTGAACCCATGCCACGCGGCAGAGGTTGGACCAGTCTCGGCTTCGCCGTCTCCAATGACGCATGGGACAATGAGATCCGGATTGTCCATGACTGCGCCAAAGGCAACGCTGAGGGCGTAGCCCAGTTCCCCACCTTCATGTATTGCGCCGGGTGTCTCTGCATTAATATGACTGCATAGTCTATGGTCAGGCAAAGATGAATGTTGGCGACGAGATAATTTATGACCTTGGGAAGCCTCCAGGTACACTGAACCTGGTAATGAGGTTGGAGAGACCCTCGGCGTTGCGCAGGTGTTTGTTCCAGAAAGGACTGAGGGAGTCTTCGAGCCAGAGGCAAGAGAGGATTCCGGGTGCACCGTGTCCTGGTCCAACAACAAAGAGCATATCAATGTTGCGGTCGCGTATGATTTTGTTGAGATGGGCATAGACGAGGGTGAGTCCTGGACAAGTGCCCCAGTGACCCAAAAGGCGTGGTTTGATATGGTCAAACGTCAAGTCGCTTCGGAGAAAGATGTTATCGTTCAGGAATATCATCGCTGCGGCAATGTAATTTGCAGCACGCCTGAAGAGCTGGAGAGACTGAAGATCATCCTGGGAGAGAAAGTTTGCTGTATCAAGTTTGATGGCGTTGTCGAGGATAGTATCTGAGAGGGCGGAGGGGTCTGGCGGAGGATTTGGTTGTGTGAGTCGTTGACCTGGCATTGGATGAGTGGTGAGGGTATGGAGCGTTATGGACTGGTATATGTATGTGTATATATGTATGTCCACAATGACGTCATTTATTCATTAACTCTTATGTTTGTAGTGACGTCACTTTTCTATCACACTCAAGGGAATAAAGGTTGAACTGAATATTATTTTCGTTAATCATGCCTTACATTCTTTCCGTCAACGCGGGTTCCTCCTCGCTCAAGCTCTCCCTTTTTCTTCCAACCAAGGCAGTTTCCAGCCCACTCGACCATGTCCTTACCGCCTCCCTTACGTCCATCTCATCCGCACCTGTAAACCTGACTATTAAGCCTGGAAAGCTTGACATACATCCTGGCGAGGAATATACAAAGGACATTACGGACCATTCTTCTGCATTTTCCAAGTTCCTGACGTTTCTTGAGAGGGACTGCAAGATAAACAGCAAAGAAATTGTCCGTGTTTGTCATCGTGTCGTGCATGGCGGGGACTATGACACGTCCGTCATCATAGACCAGAAGAGTTACTCCCATATTGAACGATTATCTGACCTGGCACCATTGTAAGCACTTTGCTTTCGTATCCGTCCTTGAATTTAGCAGATTCCAGGCACAACGGGGCAGCGCTTTCCGTGATCAAAGTCTGCGTCGACCGCCTCCCGGAGGCAACTTCTATAGCCTATTTCGATACTACCTTTCATCAATCCCTGCCCCCGCATGTTTCCAACTACCTTATCGACCCAGATGTCGCACGTCAACGTGGGCTCAGGAAATACGGATTTCATGGTATCAGCTGTGCGTCGTTGTGTTGGAGGGCTTAGCATTGACCCTGAACAGCTTAACCAATTAGACTCATACATCCTCCGCGCTGTTGCGGAATACGTTGAGAAACCCCCTTCGACCCTGAACCTCATCCTGCTGCACCTCGGTTCGGGAGCGTCTCTGTGTGCGATTCGTGACGGGAAATCATACGATACATCTATGGGCCTGACGCCTGTATCCGGTCTCCCGGGTGCGACGCGTTCAGGCGATATAGACCCCAGCCTTATTTTTCACTACACCAATAAGGCTGGCAGGATGTCGCATGACCCTGGTATGGCAGTTGATGTCCCTGTGACTATGGTAAGTCAGGGCCGTATTTGTTCCTTCAGGGTAGGCTTATATAGGCACAAAGGCAGAGGAAATCCTGAACGGGAAGTCAGGTTGGAAGGCCATGTGTGGCCTCACGAATTTTGCAGAGGTGGTTCACAGCGCCGAGTTGGATACACATGGTTCCAACGTGAATGTCTATCGGCTGGCGTTTGAGATTTTTGTTGACAGGATTCTGAACTACGTCGGCGCATATTTTGTGAAGCTTGGAGGTAAGGTGGATAGTGTGGTGTTTTCTGGAGGGATCGGGGAAAACAGCGAAAAGTTGCGAAAGATTATTGCAGACAGGGTTTATTGTCTTGGGTTTCAGGCGATCGACGATGCGGCTAACAAGAAGGTCAGCAGCACGTGCGTGTGGGACGTTGGGAGAGGCCAGGGTAAGAGAATCCTGGTTTGTAAGACGGATGAGCAGGTGAGCGTTTGTAGAGGTGTGATGTGTATTCTCTCGGCTCAACTCGGTACAGTTCGAGATGGCGAGGCAGTGTGCGGTGGATGGTTGCTTTTAAAATAAACGCTACTAATGGGTAGCAGGGTCATCACATCTATTAATAGCGTCATATACAGCATCCGGATTTATATTACAACCTTTGTTTGAAATCGTCGAGGAAGGTCCCATATTCCAAAAGAAAAAAAGATAAAAAGATTAGACAAGGTATACGATAGGGAATGCGATAGGTGGCTCAGCGGCGCATCACTCTTTCACGAATCTCTGCGGACCTGAGCTTAGCCTTAAGGTATTCAAGCTTGGAGAGAAAACGGGCGTGGACCTCTTCTCTGCGGCGCCGGATCTCCTCCAGTTCGTGCATAGCAGATTCATAGTCTGCAGCCTCTGGATCATCATCGTCGTCGTGATCTTCAACGATGATGCGTGAGTCAGAAAGGGTGTCCATTGATGCTCCCTCGGCAAGACTGGACAGATTTCGCATGCTCCGAGGGCCAACAGCAAGACGACTGCTGGTACCTGTGCTTTGTGTGGATGCAGACGAAATAGAAGCCTGGCGTTGAAGAGAGTTTGAGCTACGAAGTCGTGGAGAATGTAGGGGTGGTTGTGAAAGGGACGAAATGCGGGGGGTAGTGGAGAAGGAGCGAGCGAGCGAGATCTTTGAGGATGATGCAGCAGAATGAATGGAAAACTGGTCACTAGTGCTGGTTGCTGCAGTTGCGGATGAGGAGGAGGAATGGTGACGCGAGTTGGTGTTCATGGGTGGGGGGAGGATAATGGAGGGGACGGGTTTTGTGTGCCTGCGCCATTCGCGGCCCTCGATGAGGACGCTGACGTTTGTGGGAGTCGGGGTGTATAGTCGCCTGGCTGTCCTGTATTGAATGCGTTTGAGGGTAGAGGATTCAAGAGCGACGAAGGCATCGAGGAGGCGGGTGTGTTCTGCCTCTGTTGAGGCGATAGCTGCTCTGAGTACGGACGGGTCATCCTGGTCCTGTGATGGTAGTGGTGGTGATTGTGGGTGTGATTGAGTGGAGTGGGGCTGATGTAGAACGGAGAGGAGACTTGGTTTGCGATGTGGGCGTCTTGGTGTCTGTGGACGGGGGTCTTGTGCCTGCTGGGGTGGGGGTTCCTGCGGTTTCTTGGATGATCTGCCCGTTGCTCTGCGGAAAAGACTTGCTACGTTTGCGACGACAGATTGTTTGCGCCGTAGTGGAGGTACCTGTGGTTGAGGAGACTGTGGGTGGGTGAGTTTCGGGGCAGGGGTCGGAGGATCTGCTGCATGCTGCTCAAAGAGGTTCTGCCTTAGGAGTCTGTACTCGTCGTCGCTGTACTGAATGTCAGCAATGCTGTGAGCGGCGAGGTCAAGCCAGCGTACTTTATAAGGGACTGGGCGTGGGTGGCGGCGAGCTCGTTGAGCCTGGCTGCGAGGGACATGAGAGCTGTGTCTGAAATCTGAAAAAGGAAATGTGCACTCCTTGACATGAATCCACCAACTACCCACTACGAGTTCTTTGGTCCTCCCGGTGCTCTTCTCGTCACTCTCACCGTTCCTGCCTTTGCTTATGGCCTCTTCTTTGCCTGCAACGATGCCACCGGTTGTCTCCCATATTTCACCTCGGAACCCATCCTCGCCGCTGTGTCCGACACAAACTGGTGGGCTTCCCTCTGGGATACGCAAGCTGCTCTCATCTACCTCGCCTGGTACGCGTTCTGCGTCCTTTCCTGGGCCATTTTGCCCGGGGACTGGGTCGAGGGTACTACCCTCCGCGACGGCACCAAGAAAAAATATAAAATAAATGGTGCGACATTTGGCAGCCCCCTCTCGAGACATCCGTTCATTCTCCTCCCTTCCAGCCTTCTCCACCTTCCTCCTTGCCCTCGGTATCACGTCTGGTATCATTTTGAATTATGGTCCTGGAGCATTTACCATTCTCTACGAAAAATGGGTTGGTTTCCTGACCGCCTCCATTCTCATGTCTGTCGTCCAGGCACTTTATGTCTATGCCTCTTCCTTCCGCTCCGGTGCTCTTCTCGCTCTTGGTGGCAATTCGGGCAATTTTATATATGATGTCTGTATCTATTTCTTTCACAGTTTTTAGCGCGCTCACCCTCCATCTAGTTCTTCATCGGACGTGAACTCAATCCTTCGATCGGCTCCTTTGATATCAAGTCTTTCAACGAACTTCGTCCAGGCCTTATCCTCTGGGTTCTCATCAACATTAGCATGGCCTGCGAGCAAGCTGTCCGCCGAGGTGGTCTTGCAAATGTTACAGACTCCATGTGGCTCGTTCTCGCATTCCAGTTCTGGTATGTCGCGGACGGTCTCTATAACGAACCTGCCCTCTTTACCACCATGGATATCACTACCGATGGCTTTGGTTTCATGCTTGCCGTTGGAGACCTTGTTTGGGTGCCCTTTACCTACAGTCTCCAAGCGAGGTATCTCGCCTTCCATCCCGTTGAACTTGGCACCATTCGCACGCTTGCTATCATTGTTGTCAACTTGTTCGGTTACTGGATCTTCCGCACTGCCAACAATGAGAAGAATGAATTTAGGAATGGAAAAAACCCTAAGAGTATGTTCCTTCGGCCCCTATTTTTTTTGTCGTTTGCTCATGCCTCACCACCTAGACTTGAAGTTCATGGAGACTAAGCGCGGCACCAAGCTCCTGACGTCTGGCTGGTGGGGTCTTTCCCAACATCCCAACTACCTGTATGTCATTTTGGCTCTATTGATGTCATATTCGCTTATACACCTTTTCAGCGGTGATCTTGTCATGGCATTCGCCTGGTCCCTCCCCACTCTCTTTGATACTCCCATCACCTACTTCTATGTTTGCTACTTTACTGTCCTCCTCATGCACCGCCAACGCCGCGATGATGAGGCTTGCCAAAAGAAGTGCGTTCTTGCAGAGCTTTTGACTAACGACTGGATGCTAATTCTCGATGCAGGTATGGCGATGACTGGATTAAGTACAAGAAACTCGTCCCCTATCGTATTTTCCCTTATATCTATTAGATACCCTCTATCTAATGTCCGTGAACTGTCACGTCTAAATACGCGAACTTGAAATTTCATAAAGCGCTGTTGCCAAATAAATGTCAATAACAAAAGTCACTTTAGCTGTAGACTGTGCTGACGGTATATTCAGCCATGCACCTCTACAATCTCACCCTCCAGCATCCGACTGCCATAACCCAGGCTGTTGTTGGAAACTTTTCTGGTGCACGGCAGCAAGAAATCATTGTGTCGCATGGGACACGCCTTGAACTGCTCCGACCAGACCCCCAGACGGGCAAGGTATCGACTGTGATCGCGACGGACGTGTTTGGGTCGATTCGCTCCCTTGCCTCCTTCAGATTGACCGGCGCGACCAAGGGTGAGCACCCCGTACGTATCCTTTTTCTGGCATACCGTTAACTTTCTGCTTTCTCAGACTACGCAATAGTAGGATCGGACTCTGGCCGTATTGTCATTTTCGAATATGACACAAAGACAAGTAGCTTTACAAAGCTACACCAGGAGACTTTTGGGAAATCGGGCGCCCGCCGCATTGTACCAGGCCAATATCTCGCAACGGATCCAAAGGGACGCAGTGTTATGATTTCCGCTATGGAAAAAGCCAAACTTGTGTATATTCTTAACCGCGACGCTGCGGCGAACCTTACAATATCGTCGCCACTCGAAGCACACAAGAACACGGCGATCATTCATCACATTATTGGGCTGGATGTTGGGTTTGAGAACCCAGTTTATGCTGCGCTAGAGGTGGATTATTCAGAGTCGGACCAAGACCCAACAGGGGAGGCGTTTAATAAAGCCGAAAAGGTCACTTGTCTCATGTTAATGGGTTCAGGCTGATATTGACTTTTGACATCAGATGTTGACATACTACGAACTTGACCTCGGTCTGAACCACGTTGTTCGCAAATGGAGCGAGCCCACAGATCCACGCGCAAATCTTCTTGTTCAAGTTCCTGGTGGTCAACTAGCATCGTCCGATCGCTTTGACGGTCCTTCGGGTGTTCTGGTCTGCTGCGAAAACCATATCATTTACCGACACATGGATTCTCCCCAACACCGCGTACCTATCCCTCGGAGACGACATCCCCTGGAGGACAAAGAGAGAGGTGTTATCATTACTACGGCTGTCATGCACAAAATGAAGGTGAGGGTTAACGCTTGTGTGTATGTTTCCCTGCTTCATCGTTATACGTCCTCAGGGTGCATTTTTCTTCCTGCTCCAATCCGAGGATGGCGATCTTTTCAAGGTGACCATTGAACACGAGGAGGAAGAAGTCAAAGCGCTGAAAATCAAGTACTTTGACACTGTCCCAGTTGCCTCGAGTTTATGTATCCTCAAGTCCGGCTTCTTGTTTGTCGCTTCAGAGTTCGGAAACCAGTAGGCAAAATGTGCTTCAAAGGTTTTTTCCTATCACTGACATTCTTTCTTAGCTACCTCTACCAGTTCCAGAAGCTTGGTGACGATGACAACGAGCCCGAATTCAGCTCAACATCCTTCCCTTCCTTGGGCATGTCAGACCCGCAGGCTGCTCTCCGTCAAGTGTACTTCACTCCTCGTCCTCTAGAGAATTTGGCTCTTGCAGATGAGCTAGAGTCTCTTGACCCCATCATCGATTCCAAGGTTCTTAACCTCCTCCCCAACTCCGACACTCCTCAAATTTTTGCCGCTTGTGGACGTGGTGCGCGGAGTAGTCTTCGGACTCTCCGACACGGTCTGGAGGTTGAGGAATCTGTCAGCTCAGAGCTTCCGGGTATCCCGAACGCAGTCTGGACGACTAAACGAACCGAAGACGGTAAGTCTCACCATCAACCTCTCGACCGTAGACTAATCCGGTCGCTTTTAAAACAAAGACCCATATGATTCATACATTATTCTGTCCTTTGTCAACGGCACTCTCGTCTTATCTATCGGCGAAACGATTGAAGAAGTTCAAGACACTGGTTTCCTCTCCTCCGCACCGACGCTCGCAGTACAACAAATCGGCTCGGATGCACTCCTCCAAGTCCACCCGCATGGTATCAGGCACGTTCTTTCAGACCGGCGCGTGAACGAATGGCGTGTCCCATCAGGCAAAACGATCGTAGCGGCCACGACAAACAAGCGTCAGGTCGTCGTAGCCCTCAGCTCAGCCGAGCTAGTATACTTTGAACTTGATCTCGACGGCCAGTTGAACGAATACCAGGACCGAAAGGCGATGGGAAGTACCGTGTTGGCTTTGAGTGTAGGCGACGTTCCGGAGGGAAGGCAGAGGACACCGTACCTGGCTGTTGGGTGTGAAGATCAGACCGTCCGGATAATATCGTTGGACCCGGAAAGTACTCTTGAAACGATCAGTCTGCAAGCATTGACTGCGCCGCCGTCAGCAATTTGCATTGCGGATATGTTGGATGCTAGTATAAACAAAGCTGTGCCGACAATGTTTGTGAATATTGGGTTGCAGAATGGGGTGTTGTTGAGAACGGTGTTAGATCCGATTAATGGGCAGTTGACAGATACAAGGACTAGGTAAGTCGGGCGTTCCGCGTATATGTTTGTGTTATATCTGACCTTATTGTTATAGGTTCTTGGGAACTCGACCAATTAAACTTGTGCGCGTACAGATTCATAAAAATCCAGCTATACTGGCGCTGTCATCGAGGTCGTGGTTGAACTACACATATCAAAATTTCATGCATTTCACACCACTAATTTATGAGAATTTGGATTATGCGTGGAGTTTCTCGGCTGAATTGAGCCCAGAGGGTTTGATCGGTATATCTGGATCCGTGCTTCGGTGAGTTGTTCCTTCACACCACGCGTGCGACACCAGTTCTTAACACTACCTCCAGGATCTTCCAGGTCCCCAGGCTCGGTGTCAAGCTGAAGCAAGATTCCATTCCACTTTCTTATACACCACGCAAATTTATTACCCACCCAACAAATAATTATTTCTACCTTATCGAAGGAGACCACCGTGTCATGGGTCAAGACGCCGTTGACAAACAACTAGCTGATCTCGTGAGACCTTCCCTTACTCATATTATTTTGTCGCTCATCCAAATTACCCCCATAGCGCCAAGAAGGGAAAAAAATCGACGAAGAAGTCCTTAATCTCTCTCCGGAAATCTTCGGTCGGCCAAAAGCCCCCGTAGGGACCTGGGCATCGAATATTCGGATCATAGACCCCGTCGAGGGAAAGACTGTGTCTTTATACCCGCTTGATGGGAACGAGTCGGCATTCTCAATTGCAGTTGTTCCGTTTGCTGCGAAAGGCAATGAGCTGCATCTTGTTGTGGGTACCGCTGCTGGTACGAGGCTAGCGCCGAGGATGTGCACGAGTGGCTTTTTGAGAGTGTATAAGTTTAATGAGGACGGGAATGGACTCGAGCTGGTGCACAAGGTGAGTCTTGGCCGTTGGTTGGTTAAATTTGGGTGGGATGCTGATGTGTCGAATGTGCAGACTGAGATTGATGATGTCCCACTCGCGTTGATGGCTTTCCAGGGAAGATTAGTTGCTGGTGTTGGGAAGGCGTTGAGGATTTATGATATCGGGAAGAAAAAAATGTTGAGGAAGGTCGAGAACAAGGTGTGTAGCATGTGTATTACGTTTCAAAGTTGCGTTTTTCTCATCGTTTTCGATTCATTCAGCAATTTGCCTCGGCTATTGTCACACTCTCGACACAAGGTTCCCGCATCCTCGTTGGCGACATGCAAGAATCAGTCTACTTTGCGGTTTATAAAGCCCCCGAAAATCGTCTCCTCATCTTCGCCGATGATTCACAACCAAAATGGATCACAGCGGTTACGATGGTTGATTATAACACCGTTGCCGCCGCCGATCGATTTGGCAACGTCTTTGTCAATAGACTCGATCCCAAAATATCTGACCAGGTTGACGACGATCCAACGGGCGCGGGTATCCTCCACGAGAAGGGACTGTTTATGGGCGCACCGCATAAAACAAAAATGATTTGTCACTTCCACGTTGGTGATCTCGTCACGTCGATACATAAAATCTCCCTCGTGGCCGGCGGACGAGAGGTCCTCGTCTACACTGGCTTGCATGGGACGATAGGTATCCTCGTGCCGTTCGTCACAAAGGAAGATGTAGACTTCATCTCGACGCTAGAGCAACATATGCGAACGGAGCAGATCAGCCTTGTAGGTAGAGATCACTTGGCGTGGCGAGGTTATTATGTACCTGTCAAGGCCGTTGTGGATGGGGATTTGTGTGAAATGTATGCGAAGCTGCCTGGGTCGAAGCAGAGTGCAATCGCAGGCGAGTTGGATAGATCCGTTGGAGAGGTGTTGAAGAAGTTGGAACAGCTGAGGGTTACGACTAGCGGGTTCTAAGTAGTGGTGGTCTCCTGTCTTATTTTCTTGTCATGTTGTAATGTAATACTTTGACTATCCTGGACTCATGGGTTTCGTGGGCAGCCTGATGCTATGACTACGATATGCTTCGGATAACGTTCTTCGTCCATTGACGTATCATTTATCGACATGCCCAGTGATTACCCTATTGTTCAAGGGATTGAGCCGCAATATTGTCTATAGAAAGGAGAATAGCCACTATAGTCATGGTGATCGTACGAAATGCCAAGCACGAAGAACAGTCTCAATAAATTAAAGATACCCGCCTGCACGCCAGAAGACCTGTTCTAGCCATGGGAACAATTATCGTCACATCATGAAAAAAAGAAGGCGAACAAAAGCTCAAGGCGTACTGGACACCCCACGCTCAATGATACTTGCTGATAGCAGCCAAATACGCCTTGCCGGATTCACTGATCGCGATCGAGTCAATGAATTTTAACTCGGGCAATGTTAACTCGGGCAATGGATTGACACATACCTGAAAACACCATTCCGCATCATCGGCCAGACGTTTCCTAACCCCTCCCCATTGCTGAACGCATAGGCAAATACCCTGCTGTCATGTTCGAAGTAGTCAACCACTTGATAAATGAATGTGTTGATCTGTTGTTGGTTCGTGCACGGCTGGAACGTGTTGCGGTCTGTCGTTCATTTCATATGACCATGTTTCTTTGAGAAGAACCGCAATGAAAGACCATGGGCGCGCGAACGTACCGTTGACACAGGCAAACTCCGTTACCCAGATTGGTTTGCCATACGTGCTCCAATAGTGATCCTACTCAATTCTGTTAGTGGTGGTGAATTTGTTCCCGGCGGGCCTACAAACAATATCCTTCTTGACCCCATCGATGTTGTCCTTGTTAATGTGAATGGCAGTAAAATCCCAAGGTGTATTAATCTTCTTTGAGAACGCCTTGAGCCACGTTTCGTCCGCTTGTTCTACATACACGCTTTGAGAATCCCACCCGATAGAGCAAAATGAATGAACTCAACTGCACATTGAAGGACTTCCAATCTTTGTCCCCCGTTGCTTGAGTGGAGCCATCAATCCCTCCCACTCCCGTACACCCTGATCAACACTGACCCCACTCGAGCCACCCCCGCTCGCACAATCCGGTTCCTCATAACCAAGCACAAATTGAGGATGTGATGTTGATGAAGATAATTGTTTGAACTGCGCCAGTCGTTTCGCGTCGATTGCATCCACGCCCCCAGACCCCCAAAGCATGGGCACAGCAATGGGTTTGCCCGGTTTAGAGGGGTTGGCAGACCAATCATACCACCACCCAATATGACTTTGGAGGATGTTGTACGCATCCCCTCCCGCTACACCAGATTTCATGCCGTTTGGTATGAATACAGAAGAAGAGGACGTGGTCAAAGTATTGAACGAGGAAAACGTGGAGGCTGTAAGGTCGGTGCGAGGTTGGGGAGTTGACTCCGTTGCAGCTGGTGCCTCTGAAGATGAAGTAGTAACATAAGGAATAGAGGTTGACTGGGCTTGCGACATATGTGCGGTAGCGTTTGCGCGGTACGGAACTTCGGACGGTGCGGGCTCTTGGGAAGTGGCTGATGGACGGGGACGGCATAGGTTTCGTCGGTTGACATGTACAATTCGAGAAGGGGTTTGGTGCCGCTGAGCGGGAACAGCGAGTGTCGGACCAGCCATAGACATAAGCACGATGAGCGCGACAAATGTGATGAATGATTGTTTGAAAGTGAACATGGTGAAACGAGAACAGGGGGAAAGTTGATAGGTAGTTGACGTTCTTGGGCAGCTTTTGTAGCTGACCTGGACTCATAAAATCAAGGAAGCACTGCTGATAAATGATCCTCGCCTTACACGGAACCAGTAAAGGAACAACGTAGCTTCCCAACCTTATTCGATAAGCAGGATCCATATTTCTCCATATTCAGTCATATTTCTTTATTTCGATCGCGTGATTGAGCGGCGCCCATGGACCGGTTGCTCCATGAGCAAAAAGAGGTCGTTGGGCGCTTGTGCTGAGGGCATGATCCACACATAAATCCTTGCTGACACGTGTGCGCGAGAGAAACGCCGACCCCCCTCCACCTGATGGCTAGGAAAGTGGCCACAGTAGCTGGCTTTTTGCATATCATGTGCCCTACGGACAGATCGGACGTGGAAGGAACCTGCCAAATGCCCCTACGTCGGTGACACCAGAGTTGACAGTAGCAATTTTTGTTGGCAAGACTATGGTTGCTCCGTCTTGACCGTGATCAACCTCTCTGAATCGTCATGTTCCCGGTGACGAGATCCTATGGCCGTACCCAGACCAGACAGACAGAGCAAAATTGCCTCGTCCACACTATCACGAGCTGTTACACTCCGCCTCCCACGATTCCTGATCCCAGTGAGAATGTGAGCCGGGGTGAGGAGACTAATGTCAGAGTCATAATCCTGGCCCCCTTTCTTGGGTAACTTATGAACAGCTGTGAGCAATCTTTTCTGTTGTTGAGCGACATCCAGGCCAGAGAGAACAATCCTTCGAATGAAAGGATGCAGACACAGTGCCAACGTAGTATATGGAACCAGACTTGCTTCGATTTCATCGGGTGATTGTCCGAGGTGGTCCAAGGGAAAGGTTGAAATGCACTCCGATCGACATTCGAAAGGCGAATGGTTGGGTGGGCGAATCAATTGCCGGAGCGCTAGCGTGAAGCGAGGATCAACAAGACGAGTTACCGCCTGAGTATTCAGATGTTGGAAGCCTGCTAAAGACCCCCAGGTTGGGGCTCGAACGGAGGGTGTCCTCAGGCGCTCCACATTGAGTGGTTGTAGCTTTGTGATCATGGAGCCCTGCTCTGCGATCGCGCAGGTTACGATAGTTGTGCCATTCTCGCCGCCTTGCATTAGACGATCTTCATTTTTCATGTGCCTACACACCCTCGCGTGGATGGTATTATCCAACCCGCACAAAGGGCACCAGTGTGACTGTGACCCTCTGGTAGGAATGACCTCTGTCCTTCCCAAATTCCGTGTTGCCTGGACCTGACCCCCTTTGAGTGAGAATTCTTCCTCGCGTAACCACGTATGAATGTCGGCAGCTGTCAAAGGGAAGAGATCGGGAGAGTCGCTCCGTTGGACGATTTCATTATAAGCGTCCCGCATTGCCCGCGCGCGTCCCCACTAGAAACAAAATTGAAACCATGTCGTTGGTGCGGTAAACCACTCACCTTGATAGCTTGGCAACGACCTTGAACCAAATTTGATAATTGCGATTCAGAAGCTACTAGTCTATATGGAACAGTACTGGATGCCCTTTTCCGTTTCGAGTCTGCAAACCAGTCAGACAAGATTATCGGGTCTAAGTTGGTTAAAGTCATGAAAAATATACCTCGAAGCGCTAACGGGAAGCGCGGTAACAAGTCTCTCAAGACAACTTCGTACGCTATATCACAAGTTAGCTCGGCTTGATGAGTGACCAACCAAATGCATACCGAGCTGAGGTGAGTCGTCATCCTTCGTGTTGGCTTGTTCTCCTAATCGCAATTCATCAGCCATTTTCCACAACATCTTGAGATTCAATAACGGGCGTTCGCAATCGATTGCTTTGATTGTTGTATGCTTATCGAGCTCCACATCATAAATCTGTTCTTGCCCCACAACAGCTGCAGAAGATTTGAGTGGATCCAACTAGCACCATTTAGTATCGGGATACAAGACACCTCAAAGAGTGGATGGGCACACACCTCAACCCAATGCTCTATAGAAAACAATTGCCCCTCTCGCTCGTCAGAACTCCCGCCCCCAATTTCATTGAATACAAGGTCAATTTTCGCGAGGAATGCTTCAGATGCCAGTCCCACGACAGCGTATGGATACCGTTCGACCATTGGTCGACGACATTTAACAATGCCTGGGGACGCCAATGGTGTGACCTTCATACTTTTGAGAATGGCGGTAAGGTCATGAGCCTAGGCGCAGGTCAGCATCCGAGTAATACGAGAAGAAAGAACGCTCACATATGAAGGAGCATCTAACACCAACATCCATTTGTGAGTGAATGGTGTTTCTTCGCCTAATGGCCGCTTGTCATTTCGTTTGTGATAACAGTCGGAATGCGTCTCGTACCTGGATCAATCCACAAGCTGCGGTCTGTAATGATTATACGGGCCGTGAAATGAAATCTCGTCACAGGGCCAAACACCTGTTCTGACGGTGCATTATGATCATCCCTAGGGACACCACTTTCATTAAGCCCAAGCCTGTGATCTTCTTCGTGCAACCCCAAGCTATCCACGTCGACCACAATCTCTTCTACCATAAGGCGCGAGCTACCGCGTTGAGCAAGCTGCAGGCGCCAACCCTTAGGCCGTATATTATGAGGGACAACGCCCCCATTGGCACTGCCGATATCAATGAGTTCATCCTGTTGATATGCGGTGATACCCCGACGAATGGGCATCTTTCCTAAAAACGGTGCAAGAGCAGGTGTATCTCCGTGAAGTCCGAGCGTCTTGGTGAGATGACTGGGACTTGAATCATGGGATTCAACCTCAGTAGGTTTGTCATCCTCAACGATAGGAGCACCAGTCCTAGCGTCAGAACGAGAGGGACCAACTGCCATCTCAAAAATGGTCCGAAGACCGGGTAGGATCCCTCCAGAACCAACCCCAACCTCAATCCCAGTATCAATATCGAGGTTGGGGTCCGCGACAGCACATGCACGTATACACTCCTCATGTGTTCCCCATTCCAAGGAGTGGGATATGCGAGCATGATTTAATAGGCCTTGCAGCGAAGTGAAGGTTGTTCTGAAACACACAGGACACTTCAAGATGTAGAGCTCGGACTCCAACCCGTCGCGTCGGCCTGCCCCCAACAGACTCTGTGAACGAATGAAGAGAAATGTCGTCTTGTGGTTGCGAGGGAGTTGTAGCTTGGGTTTTGGTGCTGGGCGTGTGTTTCGCAAAGCCTCCTGCAAACCGAGATTAGGAGGGGCAGGCTCCTCTCTATCACGCAAAATGTCGGATGGCCTTTCAGATATTTTCAGGGCATCCAAGGCAGCATATTTGAAAGACTCTGGTGCAGCTACATGCGTTTGAATACCTAGAATAGGAGGATCAAGACTGAACTATAGTGGAGGCGGAACAATTTACCCTCTCGGAGTGATTCCTTCAATAGCGTTGCCCAAGCGATTCTGGCGCTGAGTGTTTGGGCTATCCTGTCGCGTAACCCAATCTCGAGATTAAATTCAGAGGCTGTAGCTTGAGATAATAGATCTTTATCCGATTCAGGCGGTTGATCTTCGTCTATATTCATGGTATTGGAAGGGGCCGATGAAGGGTAGGCAAGTGAGGTAGCCTGTGACTACCCAAAATGTTGATAGTCACACTTCAAGTTTTGTCTGTCACGATACTCAGGTAGGTGTATTCACTTTCTCAAGATCCCACTCAACCTCGAATGCAAAGCGCTGGAGTCACATTATCATCGTGGATACAGGGAATATAGTCTTACATAATATAAGTTCTACGATTACATGAATAGCAAAGGAAAAACCTGTATCCCGAAGCGTACCCGAGAATCAATAAGCCTCAAACCATAACATAAATGAAAAATCAATCTAAGACCTCAAACAAAATGATCGGGGTGAACAGTCTTCAAGTGGCGACGGAACGTTGACTTTGCGGTATACTCTCGTTTACACATTTGGCAGCGGAAGGGTTTTATGCCGAAATGCGCGTTCATATGGCCTTGAAAAGAAATTAGGCCCTGGCATCGCAACTTCCAACATGAAAACTCACTTATCAAATTATGCTTGGCAGTAAGCTTTGAGCCACACATATTACAGCTGTATCTGGCTGTCCTTTTTCTCCTAGCTGTAGCCGCTCGCTGATTGGCAGGCGAGGTAAGCTGAGGTGCAGTATAAGCTGATTCGCCGTCAGGAGGAGATCCTGCGTGGACCTCAACCGAGTTGTGGGCCTCCCATAGCATAAGCGTTTCTCCGATGGTTTCCGGAGATCTAGAGAAGTACGGATCCTCCATCCTCGTGGGGTAGTCGCAAACCATAGAGGTGAAAGCTCTATCAGAGACAGCCGGTAGCTCGGAAGCACCATGCCTGGAAGGCGTCTGTACCGAAGAGTCCGAGTATAGAGCAGGAGACCCATATGGTTCGGGGTAAAGGGAAGGAGGGAGTGAAGACTGCATGGATTGGAACATGCTACTTGTCCCCGCGGAAGAAGTTGGCACTTGAACGAGTTCACAAACGGCCTGAGAATCTGCATGACGGTTAAAATGCGAAGATGAGGGAGTCGGCGCATTTCCCAGCAGAAGAGAGTGGGAGTTCATCCGTTGATCAACAGGAAGTGAGGGTCCAAACTGGAGCAAATGCAACGTCTGGTAATGAGAAAGGGATGCGGGAGAAACTGGGGGAGCAACGACGGAAGACATGGAATGGTGGTATCGTCGGTTTTCTGGGGCAAAAACGTTTTGGACCCTGAGTAGTATGAATGAGTGTCAAGTTTGAAGAAAAGGTGATACTGCTACCCACCCCGTATCAGAGCGCTGCATTCAAGGAGAGCTGAGGAAGGGCTGGTGGAATAGATCCCCCTAATATACTTTTCACAGAAGTAACATTGCTGCTGTGACGCGCTTTGCGTTCTATGCAACATGGACTAACAGGGCTGTGAGAGCCTCGTGGGCGTTTAAAAGCACGTTGCGTGCCAGACAATGTGCGGAGAACAGACGAGGACCTGCGTCATCAGGCATGCGAATCAACAAGAGGATTCAAAGGGGCAGTGTCTGGCAGGAGTTGTTACTGATTGGAAGCAGAGTGTACCACAGAGGCGCTCTATGAGACTCGCGTTGACTGCACGTGTCGGTAAGATATATGTTATGGCCCGACCAGCGACTGGTCCTGTCCAGGACGATAGCCCCCCCGAGATGTGCGCCAAGGTTAATGAAATGTAACTAATTTCCGTTCGAGAGTATACTGCCACAGACCATGACCTAGTGGCCTGAAGATCGGTTGAGGAGAGAAAGCGCAGCGGAGTTAATGGTCATTTTGCAAGAGAGGGACCGAGTCAAAACGACCAATCAATCTCAGGCTAATTTTAACTGCCTGTTGATTCTCTTTCTCAGCAGCCGCCACAACTTGCGCTCCGTCCGACTTCAAAGGGACCTCGCTGCTTGTATGCAGTATTTTGTTTTATTCATAGCTAATAGTCGCCTACAGTGGTATGTTCAACGTGCTCTAATGTGATAAATGCTATGTCTCCACGTGCCCCCAGCGAGGATACTTGGAAACTCTTGGAATCGGGTTCTCTGAAACTTGATAACAGCATTGCCACCCAAATATCCGAATTTGGCCCGTACACACAATTTCTCACAGTACGTGGCTCAGGTCACTGAAAGACAGAATTATAGAATCGCTTTGAGAAATAGAGACACCTCGATCATGATCAGGATTGAAATACAGAAGCTTAGTCAACAGGGGATCTTAATACGACAAATGTACAGAAGAGGACAACATATATACGAATATTTGATGAACGAACGTTTATAGTGTCAAAGATACAATGGGAATGGGTATATAATCGTAAGTCGTAAGATACACAGCAATAATAGTTCAATAAAAAACAATAAGGCTAACACCAGGGGACATGAATTATTCATGGCCGAAGTCTCATGAAGAGTCAACGATGTATGGGCCTTTGCATCGCGCTCCATGCCTGTTGCGAACATGGGGGGTCGTGAATGCCTTCCCGCACTTGGGGCATTGATGGTCGCGTTTGCCCAAGTGTGCACAGATATGATCTAGACAATGAAATTATCAGGCTAGGGTACCAGATGTTCGAAAGATATTACTTACACTGCAAATTCTGCTTGGTGGTGAGTTCTGCACCACAGATGTCGCACGGAAAAATCTTTCCACCGGGATCCTTTCGCTTCTTCCACGCAGCCTTGACCACTGCCTCGGACGCGACCTGTTTCTTGAAAGGGCTGGTACACCCCTGCGACATCTGAACGGGGCTCAAAGCGTCTTCCATGTGGGGGTGAGAGAGGACTAAACAGGTGTGTACTGGTTGAGTAGATGAAGAAAGGTAGTAGGAATGACAGGACCTTGATGTTGATGATAGTTCCAAGAGACCTCGCGAGAATGTCCCACACTAGGCGAAGATCCATCTCCGCAGCCAGAAGTAAATTGACTTGGTGGACCCATCGAGTTCATAAACGGTTGAGAGCCGTAGGGCCACACGGATTCCCATGAGGATGTATGAGCGTAGTGGCCATGCTGCGGAATATCGAGATGATGCGGGTTCGAGATCAAAGATGAACTTGCTGTGCCATTGTCGGCGGAGGTGTTGGCATCACTTGCTGACCTCTTCCTGCTCTGATTTCCAACGAAATGAGAGTTTCCGCAGACACTGGAGGATCGCTTTCGGTGGTGAGGTGCAGAATAAGGGTGTGGACGGACGGATGGCCAAACATGATCCCTGCCTCGGCTATTTTCAGAACAAGAGCTGTCAAAGGGCGTGGTATTTATAGTACTCTGCTCGGAGATCGCCGAGGGAGGTTGATCGATCATAACACCAGGTGGGAAGCTTGTATCGATTGGGAAGAGGTCATCACGCCCAGGCCGGTCTGTCCTCCCAAACTGCACAGCAAGTTCTATAGCATCCATCGTGAGAATTAGTTCAAGGGGAAGAAGGTGATGACAATACCTGAATCTGTGTTCACCAAGGTTCCGAAGCCGTGGTTGGTAAAAAGGCCGTCCCAATCGTTGGACGGCTCAGCCTTACAGGTCACTCCACCTATTTGGTGTGACGACATAGCATTCGTATATGGAACTGCCGGTCGATTACGATCGACCAATGTAATGCTGCCTAGCTGTTGTGTCAAAGCTGTAGAGGTCCCGCAACCTGATTCATATGTTTGAAACATGGTGGTTGGGTCCACATCCAAGAAATCTAGAACCAATATCAACATTATGCCACAGCGTGGTAGGAGCGTTCTCTGTAGTACACACCACCTGACTCGAAAACCGACGATGGGCTGCCGTCAGAGGTCTGCTCTACAGATCTCCAAGTTTCCGCGTGCTGGTTGTCGCCAGGCCCGACAACATAAATGGAGATGTTGGTGGGGTCCATTATCCGTGGACGGTATGGGTAGGAATACTATATCCTGGAGAGAACAAATGAGTCTATATAGTGGTGAATAGCAGCAACAGAAGTCGAAAATTCCGCCTTCGGAGGCGGAGGGCTGTGCGGCATCTGGGGCTGTTGGAAGTTGCTAGTCATTGCTGTAGACGGGCGCTAGCTCACCCTTATGAGCATTGTGACTTATTTTTTATTCACAAGAATCGGTAGTTCAGTATGATATGATACTGTGCAGAAATATATGCTGGGAAGTCCACCAAATCTTGCACATGGCTCTGAATTACAGAACTCCTTCCCTCTCGCTGGGTAACTTGTGGTCGAAGTATAAATCAGATTCCACATAATTGCTGTTGGTATGCTATTCAACGGTTGTAGAAACCTAAAGTATTCAGGGAGAAAAATTCTCTCTTCCGACAGAACACTAAGCAGCAACATGAACCAACTGGGCATGAGGAACTAAGGTGATACTAAGGTGATGGCAAATGAATATCGCCAAGAGCAGTATTCTAAAATTGCCGTGAGATTGGTGTCATCTGCTTCTGCTGTCCTTGTAACATAGTGACAATCGAACGGTGAATATTGAATACTTCAATCGGCAGCAAACGATACACAAATATATCGCATGTTGCTCAAACGGTCAGAATGAGCCGGCGAGATTTTAACATCTGTGAGTTGCAAAAGCGGGCAAAAGCACAGGACCGAAGACAGAAGGTCTATATGTGGATTCATGACTCGGTAGCCTTGTGATATTTTTATCTTCACAGAATGGCAGGCAGGGAGGATTAGTGGCGTCCATGAATTCGTACCTTGCAGTAACATCGTCTACCACACCAATTTTTTCAAAATTGGGGGTCACCTGAGGCACATGAGTCGTCAGATCCACTATCGGATTCTGCATCCTGGATAGTCTTGCTGTCAAAGGAACTTCAAGCTGTTTCTCAGGAAGGACGCGGTCAAGTAGCAAAATGAGAGAACTGTTTATTAAGCATCCGAAAACCGGAGGACGAACAGCAGAAGTTACATATCGGGAGAGGGGGAAAAAGGGATAATCCGGTAATCGAGTCAGAGAGGGGTGATAGTTGGTGCATTGGTTGTAATGTCCGTAGTGGTAGCGGTCGATTACCCTGGAGTTGGGCTGAACCGATAGGTCTAGAGACTCTGTCCAGCATCACATATTTGAAAATGCCACGTCAGACTTACAACAAATTGAGCATCCGGATAGGTCTGGGAAAAGCTTTGCTCGTTCCCAGTAGCGACGAGAATGTCTAGGTAGTGTCAACCAAAATGCACCCTTACAAGAACTATACCCACTCTGGACATAGACAGGAATAATGCTAATAATTTGACCGTTTGAATTCTTCCAGCGTTGCTGCAACACCTGGGTGGCTGGGCTGTAAAACCACTGATCATTTTGGGCGGTGGATAGCAGCAAAGAATCAAAACACTCACGATAGTTGTTTGAGAGGGTCTAGATACACCAACAGACTGAGAGAAGGTATTGACGGAGCCATCAGACCTGGTCGATGTTGTGTAGTAATAACTGTAAAGCGTGGAGGTAAGTCAACAACAAACGGGGACCGCGGACCTACTTCAAAGTGCTCGGGTTACCCATGTCACCACTCGACGAAGAGATACCAACAGTACCCCCGAGGATGGGTAAGTTGCTGTCAGGTCCGTTCTGTTTCCTGGGTAAGGACAGGTATGAAGTGGAGGAAATTGTCTCCCACCGTTGTCATGAGTGTAATCACTTCGCTCCCTGTGGCAGTGGAGGGTATTATGACCTGGAGATGATCATCCACTTTGACTGACGTCGTGATTGTATATACGCCAGCGGGTCCTGGTCGATTGGTGATGAATCCCAAAACTGCGCCAGATGCTCTGTTCAGAACCTGAATAGAACCAGCTTGGCTGACAAAGATGAGGTCTAGTGAGGCTATGGGATGCACTACTCTCACCTGATGGTTGCGGATGGGGTTGCCTGGCGAGCAAATTCTGAGCGTTATCAGCGGACGGGGTACTGTACGAGATGAACAGGCTGCGCACGAGCTCGAGAACGGCGGACAGGCGCTTTCAGAGGGAGCCCATATTGTAACCGCTTAGCATTGGTAAGATGACGAGCAATCTCCTGTGGAATGGGTTCTTTAGCATTGAGGCTGTGGGGCAAAGGTGTGCGCGGTATAAGAAGTGTCCCTGGTTTATCAATAGACGTAGAAAACGCAATTGCCGCCGCATAAAGAAAAAAGATGCCACCGAGTCCAAGCGGATTGATAAAGATCATGAGTAAGGGCACGCTTAGAGGATGAATGAAAATCTCTGCGGCTGCGGTAAGCGAGGGGTGAGTGCTGCCAGGGTGACCTTTAAAGGCGGGAATCCAGGATTGAGAGGTGAGTGCCTCTCTCAGGTAGGCTCTCCATGTCTGCGAAGGTTGCAAGTCGACTAGTGGCAATTGAGCCTCTCTACTGTATTATCGGTAGCCACATGTAGCCACAGGGGTTCTTGATATAAATCCTGTGTGTGGATGATGGTTGTAGTGGACACAGCCACCAAGAGTGTGACCTTGGAAATGTGACACATTGAGTGTTTTCTGTTCTTTCTCCCTCGCCGTGCTGGACGACCAGTTCAATTCTTGTTAATTCCCGCTCATCGACGCCCTGCATGAAGGCGCACTCGCCTCTCCTTTGGCCATGTATTCTCGCCCTTGTCCTTGCAAATTCTTCTTTCGCCGCCCATGATGCTCGTCAGCTCCTCGGTGGTGGTCAACCATCAGCTGCCAGTACTCCAGCAGCTACCTCAGCTACCTCAGCTCCGCCAACGACAAGCCAGACTCCTACCACTACCGCTGCTACTACCACCCAACAAACAACAACTACGCCCCCCACTACTACGGCGGCAGGCACAACTTCACAGACTTCGGCTACTTCGGAGGCAGTCACCACGCCGCCAACGACCTCGACTCCTCCCACAACGTCTGCTGTTGTTGCACCACCTGTGACTAGTATGGAGGTTACCACTACGAATGCGGAGGGCGACGCTATCACCATTACAGTGACGAGCAGCAATGCTGCTAGCACTTCCGCGGCGGCCCTGCCAACAAATTCGAGCAAACCGGACGGCAGTGGTGATGACGGCGGCGGCGGCTTGTCCACTGGATCAATTGTTGGAATGTCCGTTGCTGCCGGTGTTGCCGTGATCGGTATCGTCGGTTTCTTTGTTTGGAAATTCACTCGAAAGAGATTCTCAGATTTCGATGACAGTAAGGCTTTATCTATTCATTTGTTACCCGACGCTTGCTCATGTACGTATCGATACACAGACGAAGCGATCAAATGGCCAGAGCTTAACTCACATTCTGGCCCCTCCGACAATCATCCTCTCCCAGCACGCGAGGCCGGCCGTGGTTTTGACGCAAACTCAGAGACAACTTTATCACGGGTCAACTCTATCTCTAATTATTCAACGCCGGATTTCGGTGCTAGTGGTCCAGATCCGTATGCGGTGCCGCCTTTGCCCCATCTCAATCCTAGTCAACCATACCGGGATGATCCAGCGGGGCCTACGGGCTACTATGATCCATACCATGGACCGGTGCCGGGCACCATCGAAAATGGGGCAAGCGATTGGCAGCCTGAGGCGTATCCAATGACACAGCTTGGTGGCCCCACAGGTCGGGCGAGCCCTGCTCCTGATTACATGTATGAGGGTGGACGTCAGAGTCCAGCAATTGGTGGAGCCATGTATGGAAGGGCCTCGCCTGCGCCGCAGGTGGCATACGCCGGCCGAGCTTCGCCAGGACCACAGGCTGTGTATGGAGGAGGACGAGCATCTCCTGCGCCGCAGGTTGCATATGGGGGGCGGGCATCCCCAGGACCACAGGCGGCATATTCGACAGGACCCAGTCCCGGCTACGATGCGTATGGAGCACGGTGACGAGGCGACGAATTGCTAAAGTGACAGATCATGGACAGGAAACGGACACAGCTATATACTGCATTGCATTTGACCTTTCTCTCATTAATACCGAATTTCTTTTTAGTATAGGGCCGACGGCCTTGTTCTCTGTAGATATGATATCCTGAATGCTGTCACGCTTTTCTTGCATTTTCGCTCGTTTAGAGTATACCGGATTGCATATGCTAATGTAAGTAGGGCAGTAGCAGCATGGAATCTATATAGATCACATTTTATTCTCTTGGAGCACGTGGCTGTGCTGATACGCCGAGCTCTCCTTACACAAACAACAATCCAACAGTCCGCAGTCACCTTTTCTTTCTATATCACCCTCACCACACTCACGATCTTGAGGCAATACCCACAATGGCCCTCCTGGATCGAATATCTGATGCTGTGAGCAAGCTTGTTCCAGCCAAATCATCGAAAACGGCCAGTCCAATGTCTGGAGGAATCAGCAATGTGCATGGGATGGGAGGGTTCGAAGACGATGTAAGTGTGCTTTGCACAGTCCAATCCACGCTTCCAAGTTCCCAGAGCAACCCAGCCTCTCCTTTTACGTAAGAGACTATGTTGTTCTTGCTGCCCTCTGCATGGCAGGAGAGCTAGCTTTTCTGCTCTTGGTCCCCGTCTTGTCCACACCATGGATCTGGGTGCCACTCCTTTGCATATCGTCTTCTTTCATCTTTGTTGACCACTTTTTCCCTAGATGATTGTCCCCAAGCCTGCCATTGTCTTTCATACCTCCCAAATATTCTTCAACTTCCTCTGTATGGCGTGTTTTGCCAGCGTCGCTAGCTTCCAGGCCAAATGGAATGTCGGTCCATGTACGCCCCTTCTTCTCCGGCGCGTCGTCATGTCGATCCAACTCACAACTCTACGCCTCCAGCAGGACTCACAGGATTCACACTCTTTGTTACCATCGCGGGCATGTTTCTATCGGCATTCATGCTCCTCATACCCGTTGCCTACGAGAAATACGACAAGTTCATTAGGCTTGCTCGCGCCCTCAAGGAGGTGCGCGTTGGCTTCATTCTCACGGGAACTGGAACTGCATTCAGTTTGTTGATCGCGTGAGTTTTTCTCTTTCATCAACTTTCGCAGCTTCTGAATGACAATATCGTGCTAGTTTTATCGTGACAATATCTGCTTGGACCCAACCCGGGTGCAAAGATCCCAACAACGATCCGCACGCAGAAGATAACGGTGATGATTTCAAGGCAGGCCTACCTGGGTGGTGTAACACCAAGAAGGCCGGGGGTATATTTCTCTGGTTAGCCTTCGGTATGTACACATCTCATGATTCCATGTAGTGAGATATTGACCGTCTTTTAGGTTTCTGGGCTGCGTCCTTCGTCTTTCTCGTTCTCCAGTGGCGCTCAGGGAAGCTTGGCGCCCCACGTGACCCACCTTTCCGTCCACCCCAGGAACAGCATGACCTTGAGGAGGGAGACGACGAAGAGGAAGAAGGCTATACTTCCATTCCTCCGGTTCGCCAATCTACCGTCGATGCATTGCCTCCTTCTCGTTACGATAATCCCAACGCACTGGGCAATCCTTTCTCTGATTCAAACCAATATTCCGTTCCATCGCATTCTGCTTATACCCCTTCATCAACTAACCAGCCTCTCGCTGGACGTCCGAGCATGGACGCATACGGCGCATTTTCTGATCCAGCACCGACAGGTTTTGGTACGGCATCTCCTAACTATAGCTCTGCATATGGCAGTGCATCACCTGCACGTACAGCAACAGCCGGTCCTCCAATTATCCCTGAGCCAGATCTTGGCCCTCGTGTCAGCAGAACGATGCAATATGCGGACCCTTACGCCGCTGTTCGTGCATCAGTCTCTGGACAGGCGCCGCCTTCATCACCCCCTAGTTATGACAACTACACCGGATACCGATAGAATGGAATATGTATCATTATACACATTCACATGGACATACTTCCCGTTAATTCCCATTCGTTCTTTATTTAATTGTATTGTTCATTTGCTGTTATAATGGCCATGCCTCATGTCTGCTTGAACGAACACGAATTCACATTATGTTTACATAGACTATGCGGTCAACAAGGCAAGAGACGATTGGACAATATATATATATCAATAGATAGTCAAAACTCCAAAATGAGAGACAGGCAAAATAACGCTGTCTTCCTGAGCAGTGTCTAACTGTCACCAGCAACGTCAGGCGAGCCCTCCCTATTTTCAGCTCCTTCTACATAACCTACTCCCATCAGCACAGGTGGTCCACCAGCACCTCCATGGGCAAGGAAGCTCCAGTCTTTGCTGCTCCTCATTCCTGTGCCCACATAAACATCTTCATCAAGCTCGACATCATCCTCTCCGTTCATTTCATCTGACTGCTGAGCATTCCAAAGTTCTTCTCCAAGCGTTAGCCACCGCTTTGAGGACGTTTTAGGCGCCGAAGATGATTTGAGAGAAGAGCTGTGTAAACGGGAAGATGGGATCGGGATTCTAGAAGGTGGTGGCCGAGGACGAGCAACTCGGGAATCGTTAAAAATATCGGGGGTATCCGATACTGGCCTCGATAGGGCTTGAGCAGTAGCAGGCCCAGGAGTGGAGATGGCAGCAGGTGGGGTGGAGAATGTGAGAATTGGTGGTGGTTCTTCGCCTTCGTGATCATCAGGAGGAAGGGATAGTTTTCTAGGGTGAGGTGTTGATCGACGGCGGTTTGGAGGATGTGGCTTGCGGGGAGATTTCGCTGGGAGGGGTGACACGGGCAGACGCCTTTTTTCGAACACAGTCGACTCGGATTGTGTGGTTCCTACGTCATTGGGTGTGATGGGATGAATAGGTATGAAGCTATCTTCATAGTCGTCGCGTTGGTCCCCATGCTGTGGGGTTTCCTGTACCTGCGCTGGGTCTTGTTCATGTTGTTGTTCGTGCTCTTGTTCCCGCACCTGAGCTTGTAGAAGGAGTGATTTACCTAAGATAGCACTACGCGAAATCTCAGAAGGCGTGACTGGAATACCCGCTCCACGGAAACGGTACATGCTACGAGAGGGAAGTATTTGAGGAGGCGTAGAGGGTGGCTGATCGTGTTCGTCTTCCTTTTCAGGCTCATTGTCGTCGGAACACAGTGACGGTGTGGGGGCGTCGGGTACGGTGGATTGTATAGGCCAACTAGCAGCCGAGGTGCCTTGATCACTCGTAGCTGGTTCGGTCGAGGAACCAGATGATTCGGAGAATATTCCGATAGGAGATGTTGATGAGCCAGAAGAGGACTGTGCTTGCGTTTCTGTCAACTGCACGGCTGGTAATAAGGGACGTTTGTTTCGAATATCTGTGCATTGTTAAATAACATTCCAATATGTTGCGGAATAGCTTACCACGATTCTCTAGAATTTCTTGTCTTTTGCGCTTGTCACCTATACGAGGAATGGTAGGGGGCGGAGGGGCGGGAGGGCGGAAAGGTCGGGGAGCAATCATGCTCCGGGATAGGAAGCTTGCATCCACATCGACACGCGTTTTCTCATTTGATTTTGATGCTCTGGAGAATGAATTACTTCCAGCTGATAGCATCCTTGAAGAACCAGATGAGAAAGAGCCAGATAAGTCTAGATCCTGGCCAGTTTTCCGCAAGCGGACAGACTTCATTTCGTGTAAGAAAGCCGCCATTTTGTCAGGCGTGACTCCGACTGTAGGCTGGCCTTGACGACGAGAGACATGTGGAGGATTGATAGGTTTCTCTTTTGGTGTTGGTTGATGTTTTAGTGAAGCTCTAGCAGCCGTGAACAGAATACCTGCATCATCCAAGATGGCTGGTAGTCCAAGGATAGCTTGATTCGGGGGTGGAGGTGGCGGCGGCGCGGGCGGTGGCGGGGGGAAGAACATTGACTCGTTCTGAGAGGGTCGTTTGGCGAGCTATAGGGAATGTGAGTATTATATCTTGATATTCGATCATACACGCACCTCTTCTTTGAGAAAGCGTATTTCTTCTTCCAGTTGTCGGATGCGCTCTTTATCTCGTTCTTTCTCTGTTTCTGCCGCACCATTATCAAAGCCCTCAGGTTCTTCGGTTTGTTGTCGCTCACGCCTGGTTTCATTCTCTATCTGCTGTCTGATTGCCTGTTTGAGTTCGTGTTCCTTGTCCCTGACATGCATTTCCCCTGACGTTCCGTCGTCAGAAAGGTCTGATTCTTCATCCGTCAAGTCTATAACGCGTTGTTTCCCTCTAGCCCTAAGGGAAAGGATGGCTCCAGGTTGTTCGCTTGAGTGTGTCGCGACCTTCCCCTCACCCTTGGTAGGTGTAGTCCGGTTTGCGTTAGGAAGAAGGATTGAAGGGTCTGCATTCTTCTTTCCTGTATCGAACCTCTGAATAGCATCTCTGACTGGGGAATGTGAGGTAGATGTACTTGTTGAATTCGGTTTCGATGGTCCGGGTTCTGGAGGTTGTTCCATGCGTCGAGAATGAGAGGACGGCGTAGCAGGCACGAATCTGACCCTGTGAAGACTATCGGTAGGCTTAGAGTGCGATTCTGGATCCATAGATGGAGAACGTGGATAAAGTGAGCCAGGCATGGTAATCGATTTGCTTCGCTTCAGCCTAGCTTTTGGCAGTGGCGGTGGACCCATAACCTCGTGTTGAGGTTGGATAGGTTGAGAGCATTCGGGCTTCTGTGCGGGCCCTTCTACGTCTGGAGTGAAAATAGTTGAAGCGAGGTGGAATTCGCAAGCACAACCAACGCACCTCGGTCAGGTGGCGGAGAGGGAGAGCGCATGACGCGTCTTCGGCTCGTAGAGATATGAGGCTTGGGTTTGCGCCTGCGTTTTCGATGGCCTTTAGACAGTGGACGCTCTTCATCTTCTGTGTGATGTCGGGAATGAGGTTCACTACCATCGGAGTCATATTCGCTTGAAGGTGAGGGAGTTGGTTCGCGTTTTTTCGAACGTTTCCTGCGCCTGTGGGAGGCGGACCTAGAGGATCTTGAGCGTTCTGGCTCCTGAATAAAACGCGTGAATGAGGAACGGCATGAGGATGGCAGAAGGGCGTACATGAGAGACCTGTCCTCCAGATGCAGTTGTGACGAAAGATTCCAATTCTCTTGCAATAAAACCAAATACGCCGGAAAATATACCAGATGTATCCTGACTGGCCATCCTTGTTGGGAGAGATATACTTAATAAACCATCAACAACAACACCGTTTGTGGCCATCCAACATAAACAATGCCAAACATACTTCACACACTCTCTCCTGTGTACCATGTTCGAACCAATCCGAGGGGGCACCCGTGGTGGCCAGGCCGAATTCAAGTGGTCAGATGTTTCTGCAGACAAAGACAGAGAGGTATGTTAGCCGACCCGGGGTTGCCACCACTAATCGTCTTTATAGCATTACCTTGGTCATAGTATCAACGCTCCAACTGGTAGATGGCAGAAAAACAAAGACGTTCACTGGTATAGCCGTGAGGGAGGAGATTCGGAGGATGCGAAGGGTGCCGAAATAAAGCGCATCAAACAGCTCGAAGCTGATGCTCTAGCTATAGCATTGTCTGTTGTTCCTACTTGTTCCAACCTACTGAACCAAATCTCACTTCATTTTGGCAGGGGTTTTGAACCAACTTCCAAAGATGCCAATCAAGCATCATCCTCCACCGATAAACCTCGAGCAGAAATTGACGACCAGGCTTTACAGAAAGCACAAGAGAAAGAAGAAAGGCAGCGAAGGAAGGCGGAGCGAAAGGAAGAAAAGAAGGCCAAGAAGCTAGCAAAACACGAACGGAAAACAGTTGACTGGGGCGAGGATTCAGACCCCTACTATAGACGATCAGGCAGGGACAGATCCCGCTCGCGATCCCCTCGGCGAAGAGGTTTTCCAGGACGCTCGCGTTCACCCCACCGCCTACCCCGAGGGCGTGATTATGCACGTAGATCTTCAAGTCCCCACTATCCTCCCAAAAATCCTCCAGAACGTCAAATAGGAGGCGATGCTTATAATGCAAAGGAGAGAGAGCGCGAAAGAGAAAGAGATAGGCGGCGGTGGGATACGAATGCACGGCGCGAGGTTCCCTCGAAAAATCGATAATGAACGCACGAGGTTGCGTTTGTGAAACTCCATCATAATATACTCGTATACCACGCTATTGTATCTACATATTGTTGAGATGATTATGCTCCAGACTTCCAGTAAGCGATATCGCCATCGACCACTGTAAAAATTCGAGTCAAAATGTATGCTCATAGGGGCTTGGTTTAAGCTCACTTTCGTAGGGTTTGCCCTGCTGCCGGAGCTTACCAGAAGCCTTGACAGCATTTTCGCTTCCATGCTCCTTGAGATCCTCAAAAGACATGATTTCACCACAAACAAACTTGTTCTCGAAGTCAGAGTGAATGACACCAGCTGCTTGGGGCGCCTTCGTGCCTTTTCGGATCGTCCAGGCGCGAACTTCATCTGGGCCACAGGTGAAATAACGAATGAGCTGTGGGTCGGGTTAGCCATTGCTCCACAAAACCGATGGGTCAGTGACAAACATCAAGACTGGTGTAACCGGCCTGAGTGATTTTGGGGAGGGCACTCGCGGTACCAATGTTTTTCTCTTCCTCCTTCTTTTCTTCCGGAGCCAGTAACCCGAGACGTTCTTCCAATGCTACAGAGAACGGGATGAGAGGATCACCAGGGTTATTCTCGTCAATCCAGGCCTTGATCTTGGCGAGCCTATTTAACAAAAGATGAAAAATCGCGCCGAGTATGGAGGTATACAAACGCACCATTTATTTTTTTTCCTGATATAATCCTTCTCGCTCAAGTTGACAAGGTACGTGACAGGCTTGGCAGTCAGTAGCTGCAGACTGTTGACAACGTCAATCTAGGAAAGATGTGAGTAATGAGTCCCAATAGCAATAAATACCAGACAAGAATCAGCAGAAACACAAATTTCATGAGAATGTTGGGGCGTTACTCCCTCTTCAACGAGCTGGGTTTTCGAGCATGATGCTCTTTTTCATCCGAAGAAACAGTAAAACATAATAAAGAATTCTTGAACATCACCTGTAAACAGATCAGGGTCAGTAACGGAAGTGATAGCATGCATGGTCAACAAGGAAAGAATCAGGATAAAGCGATATTTCATTGAGTCAAGGGGCGTTACTCCCTTCTCAAAGAGCTGGGTTAATCGAGCAAAGCTCTTTTTCATCTCATATTCTGATGAGGCAATAAAATTCACCTCTTTATTTGTCCACTCAGCCTTACGAACGTCCTTACTGTCGACAGTGAGGACCTTGTAGACTTTTTCTATCGTAGCCTGTTCAACAGTGAGTCCAAACATAATGAAAAACGAATGAGGGGACCAACAAGCTCCTCCTTTTTAGCCTTGTCAGCCAGGCTAGTGGAGTTCAAGGATCTCGTCGTTTTCTTCATGTTATCAATTGCTTTCTCAACCCACTCGATATCCTTCAGTCTAAGTTCGGTCTGGATAATCTCCATGTCACGTATCGGGTTGACGTCACCCTCGACATGGGTGACTTCGTCATCGTCGAACGCACGGACTACTTGGAAGATACCATCAACGGCACGAACATGGGACAAAAAGGCATTTCCGAGTCCAGCTCCTGTGGAAGCACCCTAAAGAAAAGGACTCAGTCGGCGCATGCCAGGGAGCAATAAAATTTACACACAGCCGTCAAACCGGCAATGTCGATGCAGGTAAGGTGGGCAGGGACTTTTGAAGCGGGCTTGTAGACCTCGCAGAGCCAGTCAAAACGAACATCTGGAACGGGTATACGAGCTTCTTCTGGGTTTATCGTTGCATAAGGAAAGTTGGCAGCCTTGCCAAGATCTTTGGGTCGTATGAGCGACAAGGGCTGGTGTTAGCTACCAAAGTGTGACGGACCGGTTTCTGACAAGACATTGAAGAATGAGGATTTGCCGACGTTGGGAAGACCTAGGTGGACATAAAGTGATGAAAGATGAGGAAAACTCGGGAACAGACCTACGATACCGATCTTGAGGTTGTTACCGGGTCGTCCAAGAAGGGTCTTCTTTTCTGGTGCAGGGGCCTTTTTGGGTGGCATTCTTTTCTTTGCAAAAGAGGGAGAGGAAGTTGAAAATCGGGCTGGGCGTAGTTGGAAGAGAGAAAGAGAGAGAGAACGCAAGCCAATTCGATCTACCAAGAATCGATCAATCATCACCAAAAACGGATGTAGAGGAAATGTTATTTTGGAAAAAATTACAATGCCTTATACAATCACATCACGTGACTATGAATGACGCACAGTGAGAATGATCAAATAATTAAATAGTTGAATAATTAAATAGACACTCGGCTGGCTGGCTGACGCTATGGCGGGCACACCAATGCGCCCATCTCCTTGTTCATCAGTAAATGGGCGGTCAAAATGTTATATCACTAGGCCTGCGTGACAACACAAATTGGAATACTGTATTTATGGTGGTCCCGTGTCCACGTGAGGTACATATAATATATCTCCCAGTATCTGCTTGTAGGTAGCCGTCCCTCATGATCCTCCGTCGCTTTCTCCTCTGTGCTTCCCTGATCCTCCTTTCCCTTGCACAGACACAGACAATCGTCGACCCGTATGCAGATTTTCACTTGATCACCACATAAGTCTCATTATTATCCCAGAGCGGGCAATTCTGTGGTCGTAGTTGCAACAACAGATGCCGCAGGCGCCCCTTTGACCCAGACCATGTCAGTTATTTGCCTTCGCGTCCCGATATATTAGACTCATGTCAACTTCAGTGCGACCCTTCCTCCTGCTGGACAGACCACTACAACACCCCCAGGCGTGCCACCCCAAGCGCCTGCCAACCCTGCCACCACCACGACCCCAACAGCAACAACGGCCACAACAACGACTCCGGCTCCTCCGGCTGCTCCACCAGCTCAAGGTCCCGTCGGGCAGCCCGACCCAACCCCAGGTGCTGCGGGTGGTGTTACTCCCTTCACCTATACCACCGTAGTGAACGGCGTCACAACTGCTATTGCTGATAATTTTACCCCCACGAACCCGGGGACGACGCCGGTCACACCGACAGGGACTGGCACAGTGTGGAATTACAGTCAATGGCTCAGCAGTTTTGGTGGGCCTCAGGCAACGGCTGGTGCCCAAAATGGGGCACAACGAAAGGCGGATTGCCTGGTCTTAATGGCATCCCTATTGGCTCTTCACTGGGCCCTGCTTCTCTAAATGTCTAGACTATTCATGACGCTACGGACGGATATATGACTGACATGAGCTACTCTGCTGCACATTGTAGAATTGGGTTAATTACCACGGACTTTGATATCCGCGTTTTGTGTGACCGTATTTGAATAAACTTGTTCTCTCCTCACATGTCGACTGATGGCCAACAAGTTGAACTACTTGCAATCGCCTTCCTTGTCGAAGCATCTCTCCGCCTATCTTATGAGTGGAAACGTCTCTTCCAGGACTACATAGTCCAACTTTTACAACGCTGTAGTATCGCCCCAGGCACAAACAAACTTGTAAGCCCCTCACCTCGTGGTCTCAGTCCTCAAATAATTTCAGCTTCCTAGATTCGTGTTGCGTTCATCACCTACGGTACTGCAGACACACTACCGTCCCCTATTATCAAGAAAATTTATTTCACCGAACTCCGCTACATCCTGCAAGACATCAAAGATGACAGTAGTAGACTGGGCATAGGCCAGACCGACTCGGGCGGCAGTAGAGGTATGGCAGCGCTGGAGGGCTTTGCGACGACCCTCGATGTATGTTCCACTTCTCCTCCCCCGAGACTATCTTCACCAGTCATGCAGATGTTCGACGGTCTCCGGACCATGGGCCTTAAAGACCCGGACTATCGTATTGTTCATATTGCTGCATGCCCTCCCGATAGTTCGGAGCACCCATGCTGGAATACTTCACCGTCTCTCGACTCATTGACTTGGGAACTATTGCCTGTTGAGCTCAAGAAAGTGAGAAGCCGCCGCGTCCTTTGGCCTCGTCAGCGTTCTTATAGCCATGTAGCGCAACATTCAGCTCAGTGGAATCAACATCTCCTCAGGCCTGCCTCATTTCCCAGAACTCTATGCGCAAGTGCGCCCAGTTGTCCATTAGATCCCTTTGAGATTTCTAACATACTGAACAAGGCAACCACAGGGCACCAGACAACACCCTGGTTCAACGTGAAGGCCCAACACTATGTCCACCTTAATGGCTTTACTTCGATACAACCCCAACCCAAAGGCAAGAACACATCAATCACTCAGTCCCATTCATTTTGCTGAACCTCTGGATAGCTAAACGGGCTGGGGAACCTGTCGCTGCTGAACGTACCCCAGAAACCAAACGGGCGAGGATCACTTCAACACCAGCTGCAACGGAGGGTTCACCCCTCAACCTCCTTGGACAGACTCCCCCTTCTGTGCATGCCGCAATTCCAACCCCCCCTCCTGTTCCGCCTGCCTCCAATTCCAATGCTCCCCAAGCCATCAATTCACGGACCAGTCAAACCACCCCCCAACCTGCCGCACAACCAACCGTGCCCTCAGTGATCCAGCCCCAGATACGTCAACAGATAATGCATCAAGCGCAGTTGATCATCACAAAAAGAAAGCAGCTAGATGAGGAGTTCAAAGCTCTGAACGCTCGAAAACAAAGTGCAATGGCTCAAGGAAGCACGGAAATGGTAAATTTATGCGATCTCGAAATCAACAAGCGGAGAGATCAGTTGAATACATTGAATCAAGCCCTCGCAGCGCTGCAGCAACAAGCCCGGCGTGTGCAAGCTGCACCCCAGAACCAGAACCCACAAGGACAAGACGCCGCTCAACCCGTACAAGCATCCCCCATGGCCAGAGCAGTTACGTCACCCAATGCGGTGCCCAAGGAACCCCCAACCCTTAATCCCAGCACTGCGACCACACCACGGCAATCCTCCAACGTGCAAAATCCCAGTCAGAACCCTCAAATTACCCCTGCCAGGTCAATCAGTGCGTCCGGTGTACCAGCTTCGACCCCGAGCGCTGGAATGGGAAGTCCGGCCAGTCTGCCCACTCAGTCAGTGCTAACCTCTATTCCAAAATCGGGTGCCCCTTCAGCAGGAATTAATGCCCAGATGCAAAAACTCCTTGAGCTGAGTCGAAATCGTCAAATGCCCCTCGGTGCAGGCATGACATCCAACGAGACAAGTGCTAATGCTAACATCGGAACCGCGATGAACCCTACACCACAATCACAACCCACACCACAAAACCCAAGTACAAACCAAGTGCAGTCCGTCCCCGTCTGGGAGGGTATTCTCAGCTTCAACGGAACAGGATCAGACGGAAACAAGAAGGAAGTTCGTACGGGTGTATCCGCCAGCTCGTCAAATGCTAGCAACAGGTATGTATATATTGTGTGACTGTGATTCTGAGCTCTAATTGTCCTGTAGTCACTCAGAAACTTGGCCGACATCTCTGACTTTGGTGCCAGCGCCTACGCCCGCTGTTTCCCTGCCCGAATTTCAAGATTGGATACGACGTACAAAGCCAGTTCTCTGTACGTTTAAAGCGAGGACACCGGACGATGAAGTGAATTACCAGATGCTTGTTTCAGTCATGTCGACCAAGAGGATGGTATGCAAGTTCTTATTTCAGTTAGAGAGTAACTAAAGAGAACCCCAGTATGCCACAGCATCGTGGCCTCTGCCGAATGGCACCATGAAGGAGAACGTTCTCATCTTTCCGATCAACAACATGGGCCTATGTGGAGCTTTCTTCCCCCTCGCTGGTATCCCAGAAATGCCCAAGGCGACCTTGAATCTCTCTCAAGTGCCCCCTCAGATACTCAATATGATTTCACAATTACCTCCGGAACAGCGCAATAATGTCATCGCACAGATTCGGCAAAGTTTCGCTGCGGGGCCAGAAGCGGCAACAAACTTCTTCCGCACATTATTACAACGGCAGCTTCAGCAACAACAACTTCAACAAACAGCACAAAATCGTGCCGCAATGGCCAACCAATTTGGCCTGAACCCCACTCTGGCACAAATGGGTACAATGCCGAATAACTCCAATCTCATGAACTTTATGGGGATGAATATGAATGGGATGAATGCTGCCGGTGCGAATCCTCTCGCTGCAATGGGAAATCCCTCTGCAATGCTTCCTAACATGGCCCGTACCGGGACTGGTAGCGGATCGGGAACAAGTATGAATTTAAATTACGATGTCCTGCAGTCTTTCATGCAACGAAATAACCCGGATGGAAACCCATCTGGTTTGGGACCTGGTTAGCGGGTGTGATGTGACGGGGCGAGGGGTAGGAACACAATCTAATATGTTGACGCCTAATTGATAACCCATACCATGCGATCCATAGTGATAAAAAACCCACGTTGGACATTCACTTAGCTTTGGGGAGAACTGAAATTTCCCTCAGTACCTTGTACCTTTGGGTGATCGGCAATGTTGGCCTGCGTTTCATAGACTGTAATAACAGGGTTGTTCTTGCGCTGTAGTACGAATCAGGTAGTTGGTCAGTTTAATATTCGATGCAGAGAATTTACCTCAGTCCAATGTCCAAGAAAGCCTAGGTAGTAGATTTGGATTGTTTCTGCACCTTGCCCCTCCGGAAAGAATAGCGCGAGGGAAGAAACATTAGAGAACTTTGCGGTCCTGGCAGGTGGTTAACGGTCGCTACAGAATGAAGAACATGCACTGACTTGACTGCGTATTCTCCAACCTCCCGCCCTTGCGCGACGTCAAATTGTTGAGTGGGCGTCTTATCTCCAATGTCCTCAAAATCAAGATTCTCTTGGTTCGCGAACTGCCGGTGACAGCCCGGGTGAGAGGAAAAATTCAAGCGTGGATAAAGACTGACGCACAAGCTGAACTTTGCTAGGTGTTCTATCACCAGGGCCTGTCTTCAACAATACTGAGCGTAATCTGACTGACCCCGTAAAGGGTACTCGGATGATCCTAAGCGACCTGCGTCAGTTGGCTCTTGCTTGGTCGAGAAACCAAGGCCAGTACATTTGGTCATCTGCATCTGACTCCAGGGACTGGATTGCTACGCATCAGCAACTTGGTCGAAAATTAGTAGAAATGATCCACACCTGTCCTTCGTCCGTGCGTTCATGCCAAGGCTTAATGATGATATTACCTGGACTACTGGCATTCAAAGCAACAACGTTCGAGCGGTCAATGTAAGAATATAAGCTATCCTGGGGACCCAGGTCGCTACTGTCGTGATCATGGTCATGATCATGAGATTCGTCGTGGCAATGAGAATGGTGATGTTCGTGCGGCATGGCTTGAGCTCAGTCTATCCTTGAGAGATGATAAGTCGTGACTTGAATGTTGTGACGCAATGCCGCGAGAAATTTACGGCAAGAGCCGAAGTATACTCTCTGGGCCACCGACTGAGCCCCGCTCTTCCCTTATCCACCTCATCCAATGGTGTCACAAGAATATTGGTAAGTGTATTTTAACGCCTTGTACGGTTCCTATGATGTATCTGTAATTTGCGTTCGATACACCCCAGTCCTATTCCAAAGGGACCACCCGCCAGTGCGTCCTGGGATTGGTGGAATGAGACAATTGTTCTTTCCTGAGTTTCTCATTATTTATCATGGCGAATGCTAATGATCTTTTTTTTTTTTGCAGATGGTAGGGTGGTGATAGTGATAGTGATGTATACTTGTATTACCTAACATTGACCTATTCCTCTCCCATCTCCATGTCTGAACAAACGCAACAAATTCCACTTCAGGCTCAAGAGCCTGAGCCGAAGGAACAAACACAAACACCCACACCTGTCCCTTACAAGGTCTTCAAACCTACTGACCACGTCCCTCATCTGCCACGTAAGCCTTATATCGCCCCGACAACGCCGGCCAACTTCAAGCTCATCCATTCCAGCACCACCGTCTGATGAATACTTCGAGCCTACTGCAGCCGATCTTAAAGAAGCCCAAGCTACCCTGGCTGCTCGTACCCATGCGCTAGTTGATGCACCACTTCAACTGAAAACAAGCAAGGAAGCTGCTGAGAAGGCGAGGCATGACCGATGGCCTTTGGTATGTCTATGCCTGTAATAAAAACATCTATCTCCCTTGACAAAGACCTCAGACCAGAATCCGTGTTAGATTTCCTGACCGGACACAATTGGAGAGAGTGTTTCCTTCCACCGATAGAATCAAGGCTGTATATGCATTCGTACGAGAACTGTTGAGAGATGATGTGAAGCCCATTAAATTCATCCTCTGTACGTTGCCTTTATGTTTCTACCCCTGCCTTACCCCCCGACCCGTAGAAATACCCGCTCACTATATTTCCATAGACCAATCCCCTCCCAAGCGCGACATCAAAGTTTCTGACCCCAAAGTAAAGGGACAAACACTCTCGCAACTCCAACTAGCACCATCATCAGTCCTCTTGCTGCGGTTCGAAGATGACAACTTGAATCGTTCGTATCGTTAGCCGTCTTCAGACTTCTCATCTTACAGGTCCAATAGATGTCCATGTCACAGCACCCCTCCTTCCGGAAGTTCTCGCCCAGGCCGTCGATCTCCCAATTCCGCCGAATCTCGAGAGATCAGCTGGGAGCTCCTCTACCAATGAGGGTCAATCCAAATCATTATCGGGTGGCAAGAAGATACCCAAATGGTTCAAGCTGGGTAGTAAGTTAATTTCTTTCGAGCCTCAATGATATTCTGATCAAAATATTAACACGCTGGTAGAGAAATAACCTAGGACTATTGTAGAAGATACGTGTATTTATAAATCAGTATATCGGGAAATTGGCATCTATTTCTTTTGACCACGCTCTCAATCCACCAACAACATCCTGGATACAATGTCCGGGATGCACTTCGCGCATCGCCTCAGCAGCGATCTGTGAGTCATTCCCAAGACGACAGACAATAAATGTCGGGGTTTTGGAATCCTGAGGCAGATACGCATCCGGCTTCGCAACAAATTCATGCAATGGTGCATCTAGGCAATGTATAAGGACACCGATCGTCTGTGCAGTTTTCTGAACCTCACTTCTAGATGATTGCAATTGGCAAATCCCAAACTCGGTCGATGGCCGGACATCGAGCAAGTTGACATCTTGACCAGAATCTAGAAACTTTTTGAGGTCCTTGTGGGATGGGACACCTGTAACGACTAGAAATAGGACATGAATTCAGATAATAACCTACCTGGACAGTTGCCCTGTGCCCAGCTACTCCGCTGACAAGGCCTCGCCCAACCCAATCTGGCCTCGGTCCTCCACAAGCTTGCACATAATCCGTTTCCGCGATCGTATCTGAGCCAAATCCCTCTGCTGCACAAGCAAGACAATCCGGCTTGCGTGAACGCAGCTTGATGGAACGGAACGGCGGAGTCCCCAATGCGGAATAAAGCAGCAGAGAGGGCTTCTGATCTAAATTCTGCAGCCTCGGTAATTGATTCGAGGTCCAATCAACGGTTAACATACTTTGCAGGCCTGTTATGAGCTTGATCGCTTCGAGAGCTTGTAAGTTGCCGATGACACCAGTCACTGCACCTAAAATCCCTGTCTCTTCACAAGTACCCACAACTTCTTGTGCGGGTGGCTTGGGGAATAAGCATCTATAACAAGGACCATCAGGTCCGAGATTATAGACAGTCAGTTGACCCTCGAATTTTTGGGCTGCGCCACTGATAAGGGGTTTCTTGAGGTAGACTGCAACATCGGACAAGAGGTAGCGAGTGGGTGCATTGTCCGTACAATCCAATACAAGATCATACTTGTCGAGAATTTCCACCGCATTCCCAGGAGTAAGGCGACTCGTGATGATATTGACTTGTAGCGTTGAGTTGATCCTTCACGACAGATGAATTGACAACTCGCGCGCAAGTGAATAATTTGGTTACCTTTTGATACCATTGGCTGCGGATTCAGCTTTAAGGATACCGAGTGATGATTCGGAATGCAGGATCTGCCTTTGAAGATTAGAAAGCTCAACTATATCATCATCTACAATGCCGATGGTGCCTATCTAGCCTGTTGGAAAAAGTTTATATCTATGAGGAACAAGGATCTGACCGACACCGGCTGCGGCAAGGTATTGCAATGCTGGGCAACCTAACCCTCCAGCTCCGACAACAATGACCGAACTCTGCTTAAGCTTTACCTGCCCTGCTCCAAGCTCAGTGGATTGAGTTTATGGCCCGGCAGGCAGATAAATCAACGAACCAGCGAGCCCGAATCCGTCTAAAATCATCTGGCGGCCATATCTTCGGTAGTCTGGCAAAGGCAGTGGCGGAGCGGACATTAATACGGTCGAGGTAAACAAGTGAGCCGCGTCTTAGCTAAGTCATTTGACGTCTTACTCTCATGTCCATTAATCCGCAAACGAAGGAAGAAAGTAGTTCATTAGTCCACACAGGTATGCCTCCAACGGCGGATAGGTTGGATAATGGACCCCGATCTTAGATATATTATAGGGCACAAAAGGCCTCCAGTCCTCCCCTGGCCAGATATATCCAGCCGTGGAAAGTGGTCAGTTTCTTCCTACAAGTTTGGTTTCGGCGCGGAATGCCTTCGCGATGGCGACCCAGATACTTTCTGGCAGTAGGTTCTGTCCTGTCAAATAGTAAAACTTTCGATGGCACGAACTTTTCATCCTTGTAGCTCAGATGGTCCGCAGCCTCACTTCATAACTGTTGAATTTCCTCGTAAGGTCGCAGTTCAGGTGAGCACCTCTGTACTTATGGGCGAACGATCCTGATAATAGTTCAAACCTACAGAAGATCAGTATATACCTGAGCTATCCACAGGATGATTCCTACACACCCGCAACTCTGGCTGTCCGTGCGGGAACAGGGCTCAGCGACCTTCAGGATGTTAGAGTCATAAGCCTCGAAAAACCGGATGGCTGGATAACATTCGATGTTTCAGCTGAACCTAATGAGGATAACGATGGCCTGTACGTCGTGGACGAACGATCATCACTCTCTCCATATGTTGATACCATCCAAGAAATCCGGTCTATGCGTATGTTCTTCAGGTGATCATCCTCGCCAATCACATGAGCGGTAAAGATACCCATGTACGGGGTCTGCGTATCCTTGGACCTATTGAGTACAGTTCTTTCTTCGTCCATATTACCCGTCTCAGATATATGCCAGCAGAGATCAAGTCTACGATGATGATCCCTTTGCTTTTGATTCTTCAGCATATAAGCTATACGAAACGATTCGATGATGGTCGAGTCCAAAGGTTACGCTTTGTTATAGATAGCTACACCCAAACTACAGACAAATGTTATAAATACGAATACAAAAACGGACACGATATGAAATGCAAGTCTACATCTAATTACTAGGTTGTGGAGTGGTATCTAAACTGGGTGTTGGGATAGGGCTGTTGATTGAAATCGCCGGTGGGAGGTTGTCCAGCTTTAAGATTAGACTGAAGCTGGATGTCGCGTCTGGGAGCTGCGTTATTGAGCCCTGAGCTTTGATATGGCGTTGTATATGTACCCGTCGTGGGTGTTGCGATGCTCCACACTGATTGTGCCGATGATGGAACCTAAAAAAGGGGTTGAGGCATAGAGTGACCAGTCTTGGCAATACTTACCATGGATCTCTGACTCGCGCCGGAACGAAGATCACTGTATGACGTATGTTGTGAAATGCGGGGGTCTTGGTCGTACATTTCTGTATGGTGCACCTGGTACGCTGGTTGGGCCTTGTGACCAGAGCTAAATCCACCTTCCCGAGGTTGGTAATGATTGAATGATATGGTTGAGGGATGTTGGCTATAGTGATGTATTGGAACGTAGGGTTGACTAGGTGTTGAGTATCGATCGGCCATACCCGAGGTACGAATATCACCATAAGATTGAGGGTAATGAGAGTAACTACCATTCGCAGCATGATAAAGGGTAGAGATGGTGGAGGATGCTGGTTGTGTGGACGCATAGTTTGAGGTAGCGTAGGTCTGGTATGATGTTGGGCTATGGTATGCTGGAGGAGGGTTGACGCCATGAGACAAGCGGTGGATAACTCGGGGGTCCTTTAAAACAGGGTTTGGTGCGTCTGTGTTTGCAAACATTTTGGACCGGCATTGCTGGCAGATGAATTCTACCACATCCCAGTTGCGCTTCGCGCGACCAGCTTGCTCGTCGGCCTGATCATGACAGGTTATATGTTGCCATTTCAGACATTTCCCACAAGACATCATAGGTGTGCCATCATCCTACAGGTTTGTTTAGGATCAATTTCATCAGTCGTCTCAGCTGCAACTCACGAGGTTCACGCCTCTTTTACGACAAATTTCACAATCGAGCTCCCAATCACTGAGGTTCATGCTTTTAGATCCGGTGCCGTTCGTAGGGGCTTTAGAGCGCTGTCGTGAATCATGCAATTTCACATTCGCGTAGGATTTGGGAGGATGTGAGGGACCCGAGGAAATCGTGGTAGTGTTGGCCTGTATTTCATCATCACTTGACAAGTCTTCATTTCTAATAATCATTTAGCGATGCGGAATGATTTCGAGAAGCGCATACTAACTCTCCCATTTCTGCTTGTCTACGCAATTCGCGGGCCTCTCGCTCTTTCCTCCGTTGTTCTCTGGCTTGCTCGCGTCGAAGACGCTCCTCGTCCTCTCGCTGCCGACGAGCTTCCAATCGCCTTGTGCGGCTCATTTTTTCTTGCTCTTCAGCTTGTCGTTGTGCTGTGAGACGAGCTTCCTCCCGTTCGCTTTCTTTCATGGCTATGCGGGATGATCTCTTGCGATGTACGAGAGCCTCTTCTGTGCGTTTTTTCTTTTCTAATTCCTAGATGAATTGCAATGAGCGGTTGCGATGGCATAGAGAGATATGCTATTTACTCTGAGGGTTTGAATAATGTCGGGTACAACTTCGTTGACAAGATATTTGTGTAAGGCCTTTTCTAGGTAATGTGTTGCCTTTTCGAAACGTTCGGCAAAATGTTCCCATTCCTCCAGGGTCACACAAATCTGTAAAGCTCGAATTGGGAGAATGGGATGGCCAAGCTGACAGACGACGTACCGTTTCCCATTCAATAAAACCAGTATCCTCTGTTTTGATTGCCTCTTCTCCCTTGGCGGAATTGTTGGTCGTTTCAACAAAATCTGTGGTTTGCTCACTCCACTCCCGTCGATTAGAAGCGGTAGTAGCATCATCAGAATCATCCGATAGCTCGGTTAATTCGCTGACACTATCATTCTGGTCATCTTGGACTTGTTTCGTATCTCTCAAGTTCACATCCCCATCACCACTATTTGTTTCGGGCCCAGCATCAGACGACTCATTCAGCCACTCATCAGGTATCGACTGCCACTCGTTAGTTTGCACTCCTCGCAAACGAGCGCTGACTCGTGTGCCCAGGGATCGTGGAGGAGGTTTAGCCGGAGCCGTAGATGATCTCGTTGATGGTCGATTCCCTCGTGTTTGTCGATTCAGTTCCGCTAGTTCCTTAGCTTGCGCATCTAATTTGATTTTGGCTTGAATTTTTGCTGCCCGGCCCCGTCCAGTCCTACTTGGTATGTCGACCGGTTTGATTGAAACAGGTTTTGTACGTTGACGCTTGGTTGATTGAGTCTTTTCAGGCTGTCGGGTGGATTTATGAATCTCAGTAGGTCGTTTCCGTTTCAAAGATTTGGGTGGCTTGGGAGGGGTCCGCTGTATCCATAATCGATCGCCTGTCCCAACATCAGCCCAAGAAACGTCGACCAATAAAATCTTCATACCACCAATCAACCAGTACGCATTCCTCTTGCTGTCATAACCAACAGGTTCGTAACGCTTTGGGTATTTGTCAGTTCGTCGGTACCAACCAAAAAGATTATTCTCTCACCCAAGTGGCTAGTTCATCATCACTCCTCATGAGTGTTCTCAAACGGGTGGGGTTTTGAAACTGCCATTCTGTTAAGATGTGGAGCGAGTCGAGTTTGGCAAGTAATGGAAGATCAAACCAATCGACGGAAGCTTGGCTTTCATTGGGCTGGGGCCTGTCTTCAAGGTCTTGGGTGGTGGCGCGCGAAATCTCTGGAGTTGTTAAGGATTGCACCAGCTGCGGTTTGCCCTCGGGAGGATCGTCGAGAGGGTTTTCTGAGTGCTCCTGGATGGGACATGAAGAATTTGTAAGTTGAACACACACTACTGACAATGACGTGCCTTGGTTGGAACTCCCTGGGAACCCCGGTTTTCATCGTCGTCAGGTGTTTCCTCTCGCGACTGGGTCAGGTCTCGTTCTCTTGGTGGTTCGGGACCGAGAGGATTGACCAGCGGATTTCGTTTTATGTACTGTTTACGAAGAGCTGACTGCCAGTTCTCGATCCTGGTCAACCAGAAATTAATGATGTAGAAAGACTAGAAATAAACCGGGCGCACGATATCTTCCTGTCGTAGGAGAGTGTGTATAACAGCCTCTGCATAATGCGGGGAATAACCCTCCTCGAACCATGGACGAGATCATTTTCGACATCCTAATATTGAAAGATGGTCGGGATGGTATTTCAACGGAAGTATGTAGCCGTACCGTGACGGTAACATCATGCATGTTAAGCAAGGTCGAAAAGGTGGTAATAAATTGGCCGAAGGCTGCCCATTTCCACTGAGTGCGGAGGACAGCGAGGTCTTCATTGAGACAGGTTGGTTCAGGGAAAGGGGTGGGTTGTTCTGGCGTTGGCAGACGCGCAGAGTTGGCGGTTGATGTACGACCGGAGCGGCGAGCCATCGGAGGCAGAGTTTCCTGGATGGTAAAGGAAAACTATCCGGACTTGTACGTTTGATTGGATCTGACTTCTCTGTGCTTGGAAGCGACAGCGTTTAACCGCCAAAGTGGTACCCCACGGATAGCTGTGTGAAGATAAGGCAAGAGATAAAAAGGAGGTAAATGAGCGGGTAGATATACAGAGGATGAACTTGGTCTATGTTTACAAAAGAGCGCCTTACACCTCAACCGCGTCAACACTATTGCTTAGTTAATATTTTATATTACGTAGCTATTTCCTCAAATATTCCTCGCTGATAAACGTCGAGAGTGCTTCCAGCATTTCTTTCGTACATTCATGTCCAGTGCCTTCCTGTATAATTACCTTTTTCACCCCATCTGGCCCTACCTCAAGACTCTCTACGAAACTTCGACTCGCCTCCCACGGGACCAGCTTGTCAGCCTCGCCGGACAATACCAGTATTTTCTTCCCCAAAAATGGGTTGGCGCCGTCCAAGCGGTCGAATGCCTTCGTGACTGGATCCCGTCGGTTGATGAGTTCCACAAGGCTCGCCGGGAAGTAGGGTGGTGCATAAGGAATAGATTTTTTTTTCGCTCTTCCTCGCATGAGTTTTAAGTAATCTGGGCATGCAATGATAGGAACGCCAAAGCTAATACGGTCATCTGTGTGCACTTTTGTTACGACCAGTCGAATGTGCGAGTGTCATGAGAACACAGACCTTGTCCGAGGATGATCCAAGTGGAGTGGCCACCAAGACTTTTGCCCGCAACGCCCCAGACTCGAATACTGCGGTTGCCGGTGGGAAACAGGAATCCAGGGAGGAAATCGATCAAGTAGGAGACATCTGATGCGGTTCCGGCTGCGTGATATGAGATGGCAGCGAGATACGTGTGTATAACAACGGAACGCACTTTGAATTGCATACATATCTAGACTAATATCATTCATTTCCCATTAGCCTGCAGGCGAAAGTAGACAAGCTTGTGAGCTTACGCATGTCGATCATTGTTAGCTGCCGGATCCTTGCTCCAGCTATCATTTGATTTTGAATCGCGGAGCCGTGTTCCATGATTTCGGTGGTCCTTTCGTGTGTTTAGCGCATAGGAAACATGATACAATAAGAATTGGAATGTACAAGGGTAATGATCATCAGGTCGTACACATTACCACTGTTGTGGGAATGCTCCAGGATCACCTCTACATATTCTTGTATCTGTGAAGCTGAACCGTGGCGGCCATGGAGAAAAAACAATGCGATTATGGGTCGATCAGATGCAGACAGAGGGTTGAGAGTGGAAACATTGACATTCAATCCAGCAATCGAGAATTGTTCCAACTGGGTCATTGAGAAGACCAAGGCGGGTCTCTGGTTTTCAAATCTGACTTATATGGATCTATGGGTACTGACAGATGATCTAACATGATATGGAAAAATGTTCACACAACGAATTACCAGCGACCACCACCACGACCTCCATTATTATCATGACCCCCATGATAATTTCCTCCATAGCCACCACCACCGCCACCACCACCACCATAGCGACCTCCTCCGCGACCACGTCCACCACCTCCATAGCGACCTAGATTGGGAGTGTTGGTAATCTATCAACGAGAACGAACGTTACGACGTACTCCTACCGTTGCCACCTCCACCAAAAGCAGCCATTTCTTCGAGTTGGGGTGGAACCACTGCCTTTGCTTCTCGCAGAATATTAATCAACTCCCGGGCAGCCTTGGCATTCTCGGTAGTGAAGTATGTATAGGAAGTTCCTTTCATGCCAGCACGCTAGGAGTGACTGAGGTGAGTAACGAACTAAATCGAGCGAGATATTACACTGACCCCAGTTCGACCAATCCGATGGATATAATCCTCACAGTTATTAGGGAAATCGTAATTCTGTAACCACGTTAGCTGTATTCGAGCTGGGGTATAAGCGGCACTCACAATCACATAGCCTACATCCTTGACATCTGCAGTTGCATCATCACAACAGACGGAAAAATACGAATAAGGTCAATCAATATGCGTTCACGAGACTGAAACAAGCGCTTCGAGGATCTGACGAGCACATCCAAAGAGTTGCCAATATGAAGGGGGCATGACGATCAGTGTGGAAACAGTCGCCTGTTTGCACATCTAGTTCGTCGTTATCTTCACGAAGTCCAGGTAGAAATCGGGGTTCTCGAGAAGCATCCATTACCACACCAGACCATGAGTAAGCACACTGAGCTCATCGCGTTCCTGAGACACGGCCAGAACGGAAAAGAAGTGAGCCCAGAAGGTCAGCACTGGGTCGGATTTCGTAGATTTCCTCGAGAGCGATTTCCGTTAACGCAAACCTGGGTAGTTCCGGATATTCTGGTGAGTATGTTGATCCCCATTGACCATGAACCACACGGCCCAATAGGTCGTTTAAGATACCACACACAGACCGATCTTGAACGCAACTACAGTTCGCGAGAAACGACATGCCCACTAGTATGGTCTTATCACTCGGATGGGAGGGATCACCTAATCGCAGCGCTTGCTGAAAAATGAATATACGTACCAAGACCGCGAGACGCGACGTCTGTAGCGATCAGAATAGGAGAGCGCCCGGCTTTGAATTCTCCAAGAACCCAATCACGTTCGCGTCTGGTAACAGGGCCGTCAGTTACTTTCGTTAGGAGTATATAATCAAACATACTGTTCTTTATCGCCATGAATAGCTAAGGCAGGCCATCCATCGGTTCTCAGATACTTCGTGATGTCGTCGGCGATTCGTTTTGTTCCAACAAATATGAGGACTTTGGCATTCTCAGAGCTGATCTGATCAAGGTGCTTGATGAGCTTGGATCGTTTTTCGAAGTCACTGCAGACTTCAACAATCTGTTGGATATTGTGATTGGCTGTCAGATCCATAGATCCAATGTTAACTTGAATCGTGTCCTTCAAGAAATCCTGCATCTTTATTAGAATCATTATATCTTGTCTTGGAGGTATGTCAACTTACGTTTGCCAACTTCTGCACGTCCTTAGGCCAAGTTGCGCTGAACATGAGGGTTTGGCGATCGGGTCGGATTTGGCCAATAATCTTCCGTATCTGAGGTTCGAAGCCCATGTCGAGCATCCGATCTGCCTCGTCGAGAACGAGGTATGTGATTCGCTTGAGGTTTGTTTTACCAGTCTCTAACATATCGATCAATCTCCCTGGTGTTGCAATCACAATTTCAACACCACGCTGCAAATCACGAATCTGCGGGCCTTTGGGTGCGCCTCCATAGATAGCAGTGTTACGGATCCGGGAGTTGGAACTGTCACAAGGCGAGTAAGTAAAGGAAATATAATGGGAGATGTTAGAATGTGTACCCGAATTTTGTGCATTCTTGCTGTATTTGAACAGCAAGTTCTCGAGTCGGAGCGAGAATCAGGGCGATTGGGCCGTCTCCAGGCGCGAGCAAGGGTTGGCTAAAGCGCAGTGAGAATTGATAGATTTTTGGAAAAGGAAAAGGAAACACACGCATTGATATGCAGCATTGCTGGTAGGGCGAAGGAAATTGTCTTCCCACTTCCTGTTTGGGCAATGGCTACTACATCACGACCACTAAGAGCCATTGGCCAAGCCTGGCACTGAATAGGTGTGGGACTTGAGAAACCCTGTGCGCGAATGGAGGTCATGAGATATTGAGGAAAGCCTGCTTCCTCAAAGAGAGTGATGGGTCGGGGTACATTGCGGCCTTGGACTCTAATCTCTTTGTTGCGCCTGAATTCTTCAATTTCGCGTTCCGAGCGAGCAGAGACTCGTTTGTCTTCGGTGTAAAAGTTCTTTTCGAATTTTTCAAGACGTGTAGCAGCCCAATCTACTGCTCGCAATCCGCCTCCAAGATTTGACATTTTGTCCTCATGTCCTCCCCAGCCACCACCGTATCCGCCGCCGTATCCACCACCATACCCACCACCGCCATAACCATTTCCGTGATAACCATTGCTGTGACTCTGGAGAAAATAAGTAAAGAACGGGTAAGTAGTCGGATACGTACCATGATACGAGAAAAAATTAGAGGAATGTAAGGAAGTCCGATAGAAAAGGTGAGGAAAGGTGAGGAAGGAGTGTGTCAACAGCGGAGTCAGAAAAATAGCAAATAGGCGGTGTACAGCAACAAGCACAAATAAACACAGCTTAGTTAGGAATAAGCGCTCGATTGCAAATAGGTTCTATATTAAAGTGTCGGAGGGAAATATCATACAAAAAATGGATGGACAATAATGAAACAGCAAGGGGTATCTAAAGCAGTGTAGGATATGTAGATAGGTCCTTGGCGTATGGCGAGATTCAACTTCAGTGACCCTGCAGAGAAGACACATCACTAGATGCAATGTAGGGTTACATGATGACGCAGTGACGGTTCTTCTTCTTTGGGGATGGTTGCGGATATCGCTTCCTCATCTGCCGGATGAGGTCTTCAAAAACATCGTCAACATGCCAATTACGTTTTGCGGAGGTTTCGTAGAATGGGAGATCCCAGCGACTAGCGAGAGACTGAATAGTGTTTCTCTGAACCTCGCGCTCGTTCACAAGGTCCAGTTTCGTACCAGCTACTACTATTGGCACCGTCTGCTCAAAAGTAAGGCGCAATGATATTGGACAAAGAATTGTCTAGACGTACGGAATCGTTGCCTTTGATGCGAAAAATCTGCTTTCGCAAATAGTCGACTTCCTTCAGGCTCGTCTCTTGTGTTAAGCTGTCCGGGTTGCACCAATTATCATCCACATTAGCGGTTAGAGTGTTTGGAAGATAATACCTGAACACAAGTATAAATCCCCGACCAGACTAGGACCATTGTTAATACTCCGAGTGAAGGAATTTCAAATCTTCGTTTCCCACCTTGATGTAGACCTCGTGTAGTGAGGTGAATTGTTCGGCACCAGAAGTATCAAGCACTTCAAGCTACGGTGTGTGGATCATGGGTGTAACAATAAGTGAAGATTTCGAGACAGACTCACCGAAGTCTGCTCTCCGTCAACCTTGAGTGACCGTCGGTATTCTTCTAAGGAGGTTTTAGTCAAGGAGGATAGGAAGAGTATGCTTTGGATACCTTCAATTGTTGGGTCGTAATTCTCAATAAATTCATCACGTATGAAGCGAACTGGATAAACGTTTTTGACAATAAATCAATGGAAGAGGGGTAAACAACATGCCTGTGAGGGCGGACTTGCCAACACCTCCGGCTGTAACGCTCATGATGACAGTGTTTTTCAGTGGAGAGGAAAGCTCACCTCCTAAGACAACAACCTTGAACTGTCGCATTCTATTATGTGGACTAGAGGTGGTACGTAGCGCAGAAGCAAAAAAATCGGAGTGGGGAAGGGAATGAGGTGTATGTTCGCATGTGAGGATGCCCTCAAGTCCCTGAACGCATGTCGGCCGTGAGATTTTTCCTCCTCTCACCATCACTTACACTCGTGAAATATGGTTCGTCCCAGGGTTTTCATGGATTTTGCTGTCAATAACGAGCCATATGGACGGTTGGTTTCCATCCATATGCCTTCCATTGTGCGCTGAGTTTCTTGACACAGTGTAATTTTCGAGCTCTTCAACGAGAGCGTCCCCAAAACATGCGAAAAGTATCTCGTATCCGCAATCCTTGACATCACAAATTTATTGATAGAGGTTCTTGTAGCTTTCGGGCTCTCTGCACAGGGGAGAAGGGTATCTCTGCAAGCAGTAATCCTCTATATTACAAAAACAGCATCATCCATCGCTCAATTAAAGGTTTCATGATTCAAGGCGGAGGTAAGGTTCCAAATTGTGATATGATCGAAATCCCTGTTCTTATACTAGGCGTCGAACAGATTTCACCAAACGCAATGGCACTGGCGGTGAATCTATTTATGGGGGTACATTTCCAGACGAGGACTTGCAGCGCCCTCTGGATTCCTCTGCGCTTCTTTGCATGGCGAACAAAGGACCTGACACCAATGGCTCACAGTTCTTTGTCACTCTTCGAGAGTGTCCCCATCTCAATGGCAAGTTAGATGACCTTGTGGCATGACCTCCGAACTCACTCAGCCACGTTTTAGGCAAGCATGTCGTATTCGGCAAAGTCATCAAGGGGTATGACCAAGTTATCCAAAGACTTACTGACGTGCCGGTGGATGAGAAGGACCGGCCCATCACCCCCATCATCATTACAAGTTGTGGTGAGCTCGAGCTCAGGAAGCAGAATGAATCGAGTGAGTATCAAAGAATGTATTCACAGATTGACTTTGACGAGTCTGCATTCATCCAGACACCGGGAAGCGCCTCTTGGATCAGTCAAAGCGCAAGAAATCTCACAGTCGCCGACGCTCCACCTCAAGTTCCTCGGTCGGGGGTGAGCGGCGCCGGAAGAGGAATAAATATCAAGAAGCCGATCTGGAGGCACCAAGTATCAACACAACGAAGAAAGAATCGGACCGGAAGGAAACGGAGGAAGAGTACGATGCTAGGTTGGAGAAAGAGGAGCGGGAACGATTAGGAACGGAACGAAAGAGAGTTCTTGTTCATATCAAAGAAACATTTCCGACAGAGCTTTCACAAGGTGGAATTCGTTACAAAGGCATGTGATTTCAACTTTCAAATTCGATGACTTACAAACGTACCGAGTAGGCAGGGGTCGGATGAAATATGTTGACCCCGAACATCAACGCCGGTCGTAAGATACTTAGATACGAGTATGCATAGTCAATATATCTTATTCACTGGAAGAGGGATGTGGGATACAAATGTAATTACAATACATCACCTGTCCTCTCTCCTAGGCTTTGTGCCTCAATCTCATTCTCTGACGCACTCTCCTTATTAGCGGCAACGTTAGCAAAGCTCAAGGTTGGCCTGACATTCGGGGCCAGAGTCCGTGTTGCTGCTCGGGGGGAAACCGCAACGGGCGCAGATGGAGGGGGAGTACGGGATTGGGCAACAGGACGCTCAGATCCTGACTTGGAGTTAGTTCTTGACATCGACAGACGATCACGGCCTTTTTCGACGCGTTCTGTGATCTCCTTCTCTCTTGCTGATACATCAACAGGTCTACAAGAACGTAACTATTTAGATTTGACGAATGGTTGAGAAAACATACCTAGCAGCACCAAAGGGATTTGAACGGGAGGGAGCCGACGGTCCCATCTTTGGGGAAGAAAGAGGACTGGGCGAAGCTGAGGCATTACCCGACCGCGGCAAAAGATCTAGTTTCCGGCGACCCATTTGAGGGGTCGGTGGGGTTGAGCCATTGGCTGGTGAATATTCAGTGGGCGGCAAATAGCTGATTGGTAAAAATGACCCACGCGAAACATTGCTACGTGTGCTGGTTTTGGGTCGTACAGCGCTTCGCCAGTCACCTTCGTCAGCAGGAGACTGTGTTGTTTCTGCCTTTGCACGCAGACTACCAAATCTACTCCCCTGTGTCTCTTCTGTTGACGATGCTTTGAATTTTGATCCAATAGTCCACACTTCTTCTTTGTCCGCAGCAGAGCTTTCACCACTAAGGAAACCGGATCCTTTACGTTTAGGCGCCTCTGGTTCTGGAAGCTTTTGGGTACGTTGAGAGCGCCAGTCATCCACACCCTCAGAAACACTTGGTAACCTCTCCGGAGCACCGTCAAACTTGCGCCGTTGCGGCTCTTTCGAATTGGGTAGATCCGGAAGGGGGCCATCACGCCGCCATGGATTATCGAATTTCGAGCTATCTTCGGTAGCTGCATGACCGAAAGATCTCTCTTTAGCTGATGGATATGGCATGAGCTTTGACAACTAGGGAGAGCAGAATACCCACGAGGCTCAGCAACGCTAACACGGAGAGTTCGACCGGATAAATTCTGAAGGAAGTAGGAATTTGTGAATTGCATTTAAAGGGAGGGTCATACCTGGCCATTGTTTGTAAGAGCTGCTTTCAGACCATCCAAATCTTCGAATTCTACATATCCAAATCCTTTGGGCTTCTCGTCTCGATCTTTGATGATCTTGACGGACTGTCTCAAGGAGAGTAAGCCATCAAATTGCGATACATTTGGATCGACATGTACCTTGACATTCTGGAAAAACTGCTCCAAGTCACTTTCTCCCAGATCAAAGGCAAGGTTCCCCACAAAAGCCGTATACGGTGGCTGGGTTGGCAAAGGGATGTCATCGCGAACTGGCACAGTTCGTTCCGCTGAACACAGAAATCAAGACGATTACCAGGCAGCTAGGAAATATGGGGCTTACATCTTGAACCTAAGTAGTCGTCTCGTCTTGTCGAATGTTCGTTGCTCTCCTTTGGTGCAGCTGACAGTTGGAATGTTGAGCGACCAGTATTTGAGATTACTGAGAAGACGTACGAGCACTCGGTAACGCATCCATTTCGTCTGCCCATGATCCTAGAGCTGGAAAGTATCATATGCCATTAATCACGGATGGGAGGATTTCAGCTGAGAAACCCACTGCTGTCCCCAAGGAACTCGCTGAGTGCAATTTTCTTAGCCTTTTTCGGCGCTGATATGACTAGATTTCAACGCGGGAATAAGATCAAATGATAAGCAGACATACGCATCCTTAGTGGTGTAATCACTTAACGATAACGATGGGATGAACAGGGATGGGAGATATTTTTTAGAGTATGTACAACTGTTTGTGATCTCTCGTCACAGGAAGGGTGCCGAATGTACACGTGACGTATCTCACGCTCTGTTTTGAAAAGTGGCCATCTATACAAAGTACAGTGAATGAGTATAAGATGAGACAAGATGCTTACTCAAGACAAACTCCAATATCTTGAAATCATGATAAGATTCTTACTTCAGATCCAGTATTTAGATAGCCATGAGTAATGTATATCTGGAGTCAGCATTTGGGCCAATTTGGTGGCATATTGTGGTTGGAAATCACAATTTAAGTGAGAAATCTGGTTGATCTTGGCTTTCTGGGCCCTCCTGTGTTTTTGGACTTTATGCAGTGATCAAATATCTTAGGGGTTCTATATATTGCCAATACATGCACTCATTTTACTCAAAACTAGAGCATAGTCTACCCAAGGAGCTAAGAAAATGAGTATTCTCTCACTGTTACAACCTTCCTAAGCATTTAAATCAGGTTGCAACAAGTGGTGAAGACTTGAGGACAATGAGAGAGTAGAGAAGGGGAATCAATGAGTTGGTAAAGCATAAGGAATACATGAGAGTAACTACATGTATATATACTCAAGATGTATTCCTAATGGTGTTATGGACCCAGGGACTCACATCTTAGTTCCTGAGGGACAGAACCTTCTCAGAGTCATCTCTGGGCATACCTCTGACTATAGACTCACACCTCTCCCCCCTATCTACAATTGCGACGAGCTTAATGCAGTTCTACAATGAGCTATGCATGCAGCTCCTTACCACCACATAATCAGAGACAGTGAAGTCCTTAGCACATACCCAATGTGCTGGATGGCAGCCATTGAGAACGGATGGCACCCCTATCCGGTCACAGATAATTGTACAACCTGGCGACATCCCTACATGTTCCATGATGAGCAGGAACTTCCTAGAGTTCTTGCTGCACTCATTGAGTCAGGAGAATACGGGCACCATTACCCGTTGCAGCCTTGGCTGTTCGATGACTTGTCCGATGCTTCTTCTGACTCCTCAGAAGATGTACCACTCCATGCTATTGCCTCCTATTACCAGGAGATGTTCTCGGAGATTGTCCCCTACGATCTCTCATCCTCATCCTCGGCCTCCTCGTCCTCCTCGGCCTCCTCGTCCTCCTCGTCCTCCTCGGCCTCCTCGTCCTCCTCGTCCTCCTCGTCCTCCTCGTCC
>QFDT01000871.1:0-38533 GCA_003315915.1 Macrolepiota dolichaula | reverse complement strand
GTGTTTACCCACTTACCAGCTTGTATTCTCTTTCTTGCTTGTCTTCTTGTACTTGTCCTCTCCAATACAACTCTTGTTGTTGTAACTGCCAAGTAAACTCTGCATACTTCTGTCTGTCAACAGCAGAAGTTGTCAGTCTTAGTTCAGTACTCAAGACAACTAGTGTTGTCAGCCCAAAGGTAATCATTAAAGTGATCCTTCAGTGTTGACTAGCCTATAGGCCATCCCTGTGGTGCCCCCTAGGTGAACCCATAACAAGTGGTGGACTGTAATTATTGCTGTTTGGCATGCTCACAGCATGCCAAAAGCAATGCTGAGGGACCAGCAAGGCAGCTGTGGACCAGCAAGACACCAGTGGTAGACCAGCACATGACCACTGTGTTGAAAGCAAAGCGTACAACCAGCATGCATGGTAGTGTATGATAGGGAAACTACTTGCCTTGCTAATGAAACTTGGTGAAAGCTTAGGGGCTTGAGTATTGCTTGTAAGAGTGGGTAAGAGTGAGCAGGAAAGTTATCATAATTGGACTATTCTAAGGTCCTTATATACCATAGAGGGTCCAGGGTATTACATACTGTGCATACTATGCTGACAACTACATCAACAGTTGCATACACTTGCATACTGGAGAGGTGTCAGCTACTCTATTGAATCTAAATATAGTAGCATAATGGAAGTGTGCTGGTATCATTCTGCACAGCCTCATGTGATCAATGCTTCTATTGTCAACATATGGCAAGAGCAAATGATCCGGTCCGAGCGCCTGTGACGGCGCTTATCTGTCACGTGATGTGACATGTGACGAGAGCATGACCTAGCGCTAATGCTGCTTTGCCAACACACTGAGATCCCTGTGGTATGCCAGCAGGCACAGTGACACCAAGTCACTTGTTACATTGTATGACTTTGCTGGGCTGAGTCACTTGTCACACTGTAGGTTGACTACCTGACCATATGATGATATAACATGAGTATTACATATAATTACCATGGATATATCTTTTCCCTGCTTGGACTCCAGTTTTACCTATTTCTTATGTGTTTCACTTAACTGCATATAAACACAATGTTGACATGGTAACGCATGACATGCTCTTCATCACATGACTTGTGATCTTGCCACACGTGACGATAAATCCTTGTCAAACCAATACTGTGCGACAACCACATGGATATCAATTATGCTTCTTTCTATTATTAGATACAATAGAGTAGGAACACATTGCTCTTGCACCTAGTCTGCATGTTGAGCGATGCGATAGTTTACTTAGGGTAGATGCTTAGTCATCAGACAATCCATATGGTATATAAGGACTCTGTCCACTATGCATAATATTAACTTTCTCTCTACTTTTATATCGCGCGTAACTCGCTTTACAAGCCTTCAAGCTTCACCAACAACTTCACTCTGTAAGTGCATGCGTTCTACCTCATAGTACACCGCTATGCAACGTTCTGCTGTTAACAGGTTATGGGCCCTGGATAGTCTGTACAACGAGTGAACAGCTCTGTGCGATGGCACTCTTCAGCACATCTGCACGAGCTAATCCGCTTGATGAGGGCAGTCCATATGACCTTGTTAGGCAGAGTGAACCATGTTCCATGGCCAACTCCGTTATCCTGACATTGTGCAGCCCACGTACGACTCTATGGCGACCATAGCTCATTGACACGTTCACTCGCTGTCTTCAGAAGCTTACACGATTCTTTCCAGATATTTTTACAATGGCACAAGCTCTTGTTGCTACTCTGCCCATCCTCCAAGGAGCCATCAACTATGACAAATGGCAGTACGAGGTTGGAATGGTCATGGACCAATACACTATGCCGTTGCGCGATGGGATGATGACCACTCTGGGCGCGTGCATGAGGGGTATTTATACCCTTCCTGTAGTGTCGGCGACCCCGCCGACTATGGAGGAAAATGCTGATATAAACAACTGGCATATGGTGAATCGCGCCGCACTCGCAATTCTCTCGAACAATCTGTCCTGCAATCTCCGCAGGCACAGCCATACCACTGCCCATGCACTCTGGCAGGACCTTGCCACCCGGCTTGTGTTGAGTTGATATCTCCACTTGTCACATATGAGCTATATCTGTGTAGTCTATATCTGCACTAGATAAGGTTCTACCAGATGAATCTAGAGATAGATCATCTGAGACCCACACTTGATCCATGGTGGAGTACTCATGTATCCACTCCATTCTCCATGGACCCACCTGTCCAGAGCAATCTACTGGACGATCCTATGCTATATGTAGAACCTATTCCACTATATGATCCTTATTTACTTCTATGAATAGTTACTTAGAATATGTATATAAACTCTATGTATTCATCACTGTTCTACAGTTCAATACATCTCTTCTACCTCTCTATTGCTATACAAACTCTCTACTCTCAACTCTATTGCCCTATATCCAGTGAGTGTTAGATCACCTCACCACTGTGCATGGCACCATTATGGGTGCTTCCCCATAGTCCTATTCATTAGGACCCTGTTGCTGCTAGGACATATTCACAACAGCTTGGAACTGCAGGCATTCCAGAGGTGATAGTTGCGGTCGACGCAATTCAAGGGTTCACCTTCTCAGGTGAGGTTGATCCCACTCAGGAGATTGCCGTGTGGAATAACCACATCTGCACCCTACGAGCTCAACAGCTCACCATCTCTGAGTCTCTCCAGGCCATTATGCTCATTCAGCGCATTCCCGACAAGTGGGAATACCATTGAACCTCCCTCCAGACTCAGTATCAAAGCACTTTCTCCACCCTCACCATCAACATTGTCTCCGACACCCTATGTGCCACATTCCATACATCCTCGACCTCTGCCTCTGCCGCTCGCTTCTCTGGGGTCCACCCAGGTGGGAAGAACCCCAACTGGAAGAACCAAAAGGGGAAAGGTCCCCAGAACCAGAACCAGAATCAGAACCAGTCCCGGCCGCAAGGCCAGCGACCTCTGCAGGGACAGGGTCAGAATCAGGGTCAGAGTTTGGGACCTGGACCAAAGAACCCCCAGCCAAACCAGCCGTCCTCAAATGAGGAAGAGAAGAAGAAGAAGTCTCATTGTGGTGGAAAGAAGAAGAAGGCCACAATCGCCATGGCCCAGCAGGCTTCTGCCTCCGGGTCTAATGACCCGTTCGTCCAACCACCCAGCTCCGGACTCGCAATCACCAACCAGGCAACCCACAACCCTCCGCCTGGTCCATCCACATACACATCTGGTTTTGCCCTCGCCTGCTCCACCAAGCACTCCGCTTCCCCCACTGCCCACACGTTGCTCGCTCGTATGAGTGAGACGGAATCTCTGTCGGTCCCTCAGGACCTCACTATGTCAGCGACTGACATTGTGTGGGAAACCCCCGCACAATCAAAGAGATCCGCCACTGCCTTGCAGCGTGCGCAGCGTCGTGCCCAAATCGGGTACAAGAAGAGGTTGTCAGAGAAGTTCCCCCACGCTTCCTCCACGGAGTGGGAACAGAGTGGGTTCAAAGACCTCTTCTGGCAGAGGACCACCCCGTGTCCTCCCTCTCCCTTGATCTTCTCCTCTGTCAACAACATGGAGGTGGATGACGACACTGTCTCTCTTGGGACGCCATACAGAAGCGACTCTTATTCATATGTGTTACAATTGTCTCCTTCATCTTGTAATAGTATGTCATTTCTCTTCGTCATCTTGGACTTGTCCTAGTCTTCTATCTTCCTTGTCTATTCTCGTCACCATCATTCCCAAGAGCTGTGTCTCTTCCTCTATCCGTCTGATCAGTCAAAGACCGAGTTCCCTTATTATGCATGCACTAAAGATAGCGACACCTCGGTGAAAGGGTCAGGGATTAGATCTTGATGTGCGGACTCTAGTTACGTTGTATTTGTATATTGATTAGTTTGGACAAACGTCGATACAGCCTCATATACTGAAGCGTAGTGTACTGTGTACCCTAGCTTTAGTATTGTTGTTAACCAGCATGTTCTCATTGATATTGTTTGACGTTGCAAATCTGTTCCCTCAATTGTCTTCACTGACAATTAGACTTACCATATAACACCTGCCTGGAAGCTCTGTGTGTCACTCAAGTTCAGGAGACGACCCCTCTGTTGTTACATCGAGAAGACCTTCGTCTTGCTCGACTCCACTTGGCGCTTACCTCATTCTCTAGTCTGGGACTACGGATCGACTGGTAGTACTGCTGAGGTGACTTCTCAGCGGCCCATCTTCTGGCACGGCTTTGGACTAGGTCCGAGCATAACAGTACGTACCTCCCTTCTTGCATATTTCCCTCACTCACAATTGTTCCCAGACTCCCCCCATCCCCACGCGAGCCCACGAGGATGTGATGAGCGAGGTTGAGGGCTGGTTTGTTATAAAGAACAATTATGATAGTTTTTTGTCTGCTGTCAATCATGCTGGGGCTAGCTCCCCAATAAATATGTTTTCTGCACTAGTATTGAGTGTGACTGAGGAGAATTCAAAACCATCTGTGAGATGTGAAGAGAGCAATTGCATAGATTGCAACGCTTTAATAACTTATGCACAGGGACCACCTGCTGTATGGACATTGGACTCAGGTGCTTCAATGCACTTTATGCCCCACATGAGTGACTTTGTCCAATTCGAAGAAGGGAACTTCGGAACAGTCGGCACCGTGGGAAATACCGTGCCTCTTCCTATTAAAGGTCAAGGGACTGTAATCATACAGCACCACTTGCACCTCAAACCAAAAATAACCTGCTTGTGGCCTGTTTATTATGTACCAGGATTTCGGAATAGACTTCTTTCGATCGGCACCTTCCTTAAGGCGGGTCTTCAATCAGAAGCTAATTTAAATGGAACCAGACTCGTTACACCACGAGGCAATTCATGGATGTTTGCTAAACCAGCGAAACACGATGTATCCTTGCATCACATCCACTCACACATTCTCTATAATCATGCAGTGGGCGAATCCGTGACATTAGAAGTCTCATCATTTGATCTATGGCATCGTTGCCTCGGGCATCCTTCCGATCAAGTTCTTCTGAAGGCCCGAGAGAATTCGTTCGGCATACCACCCATTGATACCATGATGAAACATCTATGCGAAGGTTGCGCCCTTGGCAAAATGCACCAGAAGCATTTTCCGCTTCAGGAGCCCAAAGCGTGCAAATACCTGGAGGTTGTACATACCAACCTCATGGAATTCCCAACAACCTCCTACCACAAATTCAAGTGGGTTGTCACATTCCTTGACGAGTACTCTGCCCGAGCCGTCATTGTTCTTTTACGCTCAAAAGCGGAAACGCTGACTGCTTTCAAGCAGTTCATGGAAATGATAAAAGCGGAACAAGCCAGGTATAGGATTCAATGTCTTCACTCCAATAACAGAGGGGAGTTCATGTCAAAGGCATTTGAGGAATTCCTATTGCTAAATGGTATCAAACATACGACATCTGCACCTTATGTGCATCAACAGAATGGTCGAGTGGAGTGCTTTAATCAGACGCTCTGAGAAAAGGCTGAGGCTATGTGCTTACATGCAAACCTTGCTCCAACATATTGGGAGTTTGCGGTCCAAACCGCTGCCTTTTTGTACAATCGTACTCCTGTTCGACGTCTAAAGTGGAAGACCCCATATGAAGTCTATACTGGCATAAAGCCAGATATGCAACGAACGAAAATATTTGGCTGTGGAGCCTATGTATTTATTCCCCCCGAGATGCGCAAGGATAAACAAAGTCCGCACTCGGAGCCGATGATCTTCGTTGGATATGATGGTGATGGCGTCAACTACATATTCATCCACCTCCATCAAGGGAATGCGATCTTCAGATCACCCACAGCCATTTTTGATGAGAGTTGGTATTCTCATAGACCAATAGATCAAACTAAACGTAATGAGGCAATAGAGAGAGGATCAATTCCTCCACCTGATCCCCCTGCCCCTGGCAGTGGCAATGCTCCACCACCCCCTCCCTCAAACTTCGGTCCGGGAGCTCCTCCAGCTCCACCTCCGCCGCCTTTGGGATCGAGTGCTCCACCTGCACCTTCCCAGGGTCAACTGCCACGTGGCCACCATGTCACAGTGCATACCCCTTCTACTTCTAGAAGTGCTTCTCCAGCACCAAAAAAAGAATCAAGAAGCCCAACACCATTGGATTACGCCCCTGTTCCCAATTCGACCTTCCAACCAGAGGTCGGGCCATCAAATCAGCCTGCTTCTCCAGCAATGCCGGAACAGGAAAGACAACTGTTCACACAGGGGAGGACTCCTTCACCGGAGCCTGTGCGCCGATCCATGCGCCCGAAGCAAGTACCGCTTCACCCCGATAACGTCTATAGTGAAAGGGCTCACCCAGTCAAAACTCTACGTGAATATGATTGCGGAGAGTAGGTTCCTCTGCAAGAAAGAGCTGTATGGTCACGCACTAATTACTGGTGTGATAATCGACCTCCCGCACAAAATATGCCTGATGATGAGGCAGGTGCACGTCTGCATCAAATGTGCCGCAACTTTAACGAGCGCAAAACAACAGGAAATCCCGTATTTGACACATGGCAGACTGATGAACCAGCAGATCAAATGGAAGAAGATTTGATAGCTCAACTTGCAAAAGAAGGGGGAGTAAAATTTATCGACTATTTACTTGCACAGGCGAATTCCGCCGAGGTTAAAAATAACACTCTGAAGCAGCATAGAGATTTAGCGAAATTAACCGCTGAAGAACGTGCTAAATGGGATAGTGCTGAGAATGATGAAATGAAAGCGCTTAAGGATCGACAAGTATACGAACTAGTTGATCTCCCAAAGGGAAGGAGAGCAATTAAAAATCGCTGGGTTTATACCACCAAGTCCAATGGCAGATACTGGGCTAGGCTAGTGGCCAAAGGATTCTCACAAATTGAGGGCATCGATTTCAACAAACTATTCTCACCAGTTGTCCGATACGAGTCCACGCGTATTTTACTCACGTTAGCGGCTCTAGAAGATTGGGATATAGAAGGTCTAGACGTGAAGACCGCCTATCTATACAGACACCTCAAAGAAGAGATATTTATGGAGCAGCCAGAAGGACACGTCATTCCTGGCCAAGAGAAAAAGATATGGAGGTTGCGCCGTGCATTATACAGCCTTAAGCAAGCCGGCTTATCCTGGTGGCGCGAAGTATCCGCGTCAATGATAACCCTAGGATTTAAGCAATGCAAATCTGATGCCAGTGTATATATTTATGTCGATCCAAAGACTGGCAAGCTTGTCATTGCTATTGTCTATGTTGACGACATGCTGTTTATGGGAAATGACTCCGCCCTTCTGAAGAAGAAGAAAGGAGAGTTCATGAAGCGATGGGATTGTAGGGAAACCTCAGGAACAGAGTTCCTTGTCATGACAATCCGTCGGGATTGAAAGAATCGCATGATCTATCTAGATCAACGGGATTACCTAGATAAGGTTTTAAAGAGGTTCAACATGATTGACACAAAACCCGCGAAAACACCTCTCCCGGAAGGCTACCAAGCTGTTGCGAATCCTGGTGAGCCCGTTCCAGTGCTCCAAACACACTTCCAGCAGGTGATCAGCTCCTTGATGTACCTAATGATCGGCACGTGACCAGACATTGCGCATGCTGTGACACAACTATCAAGGCACACTCACAACCCCAGTCAAGAACACCTTGACCGCGCGTATTACATAATGCGCTATCTCAGCGCGACACGCCTTTACCGTATCACCATGAACAGAAAAGGGGGAGAAGGTATCATTGCTTTCAGTGACAGTGATTGGGGAGCTGATCCCAACACTAGACGGTCTCAGTCCGGATACTTTGTATCATTTGCACAATCCGCAGTGACATGGGTTTCTAGGATGCAAAAGACTGTCACGTTATCTTCTACGGAAGCCAAGTACATGGCACTTTCAGATGCGAGTCGCCAATTAGTCTGGATTAAGCAATTATTAGGCGAGCTTAATTTCAGCCTTCCACCCCTTCCTTTGCACGGCAACAATATGGGGTCACTATTTTTATCACAAAACAAAGCGGTAGAGAAGCGGTCGAAACACATCGACATACGCTATCACTACATAAGAGAAGTGGTTGAAAATAGGATGATCGAAACTGCACAAATCAAGGGAACCGAAAACCCCGCTGATCTCCTTACCAAAAATCTTGGCACGGTCAAGTTTAATTACTTCCGTGATAACTTTTACGGGCTCGAGTTTGTCTCGCCCAAATTGTGCTGAGGAGCACGGTATAAATACCTACAATATCTGCTTGAGCACAAAGAGCGTTCCCGCACATGTGACTCTGAGCAAGGGGAGTGTTGACACGGTAACACGTGACATCCTCTTCATCACATGACTTGTGATCTCGCCACACATGACAATAAATCCTTGTCAAACCAATACTGTGCGACAACCGCATGGATATCAATTATGCTTCTTTCTATTATTAGATACAATAGAGTAGGAACGCATTGCTCTTGCACCTAGTCTGCATGTTGAGCGATGCGATAGTTTACTTAGGGTAGATGCTTAGTCATCGGACAATCCATATGGTATATAAGGACTCTGTCCATGTTATGGTCTCGACAACAAACCCCCTACATTGGTTATACAAGTGGCGCCTCGAACTCCTCGACATTCCGGACTACAAAGAAGTACTGGGCTGATCTACCTCTCCACACGGAACCCCTCCACCTCCTCGGTACGAGTCCCAGTACCTCAACCACCACCTTCACCAAGTATGGGATAATTCACCCTTCATCCATATCTATCGGCACGGACTCTACAAGACTACAATTGCTCGGCCCGCACTCACCGGAGCCGACAACTACGGATGGAGGCAGATTGTCGGAGATACGTCCTTCACCCACCCGTACCTGATGGGCCGACCCTACGACCTCCGCCGGACTGACTCCCCTGTCGATCTCTCTATTAGCCACTTCTCCACATCATCATCACCTTCGGATCAAGAGAACTCCAATAGTACAGATTCCGTAGATCCCTCGTCTTCCATTTCACAATGAGCTTCCATTCCCGGAACGCCATCTCGTTCTGACGTCCCTTCTGATCCTGTCAGTAGTGTTTCATCTTAATTAGCAATGGACGAAATAGTAAAGACAGAAGTACTTTGAATTGTATAAATAACGGACTATTCTGTAGTTGAAGCTTCAGCTTCAACCTCTTGTTTACCTCCCTCCTTTCTACGCTTGTCCTATCTCTCTCTCTCTCTCAAATACAACTTTATCGTTGCATTCCCTCAAGTGAACTTAGCATTCTCCTGTCTGTCAACAGCAGGAGATATTAGTCTCTGTTCAGTACTCCAGGACAACCAAGTGTTGTCAGCCGAAGGTGATCGTTGAAGTGATCCTTCAGTGTTGACTAGCCTAGCAGCCATCCTCGCGGTGCCCTCTAGGTGAACCATAACAGTCCACTATGCATAATATTAACTTTCTCTCTACTTTTATATCGCGCGTAACTCACTCTACAAGCCTTCAAGCTTCACCAACAACTTCACTCTGTAAGTACATGTGTTCTACCTCATAGTACACCGCTACACAACATTCTGCTGTTAACACACAAGCTCCACCTACATACATGAGTATCCTCAGTATTTATAGAGTACTTTGAAAGTAGTGTCCAGCTTTGGATTGTAGTCCCCTCTTCTCTATACATCTCTTCACTTGCTCTTTGCTCACTAGTCTCTTAACTGAGAAGATATGTGACTCTAGTTACAGTTGAGAACTGTAATGGAATAAGTCTGTATAGATGCTAATACATGCTACTTGCTGTACCACTGCAAGTCATACAACCTCCAGTTGTAACAGGTGTTGCAATACCACTTGTGAGCTGATCTCCCAATGGCTATGTAATGACCACCACTGATGCACTCTCTACAGGAACTTGAATTCAGGTTGCCTGCCTAGATGTGTGCTGCTCAGGGTTCTCATCATCTTATACTCTGTGGATGATGAGTATGAGAGGGGTGTGGCCTTCTATTCACTAGAGATGTTGGATGACATACGAGTCATCGATAAATGAGTGCTATATAGCATTGAAATTTCAACTCAACTTTATAATACCTCTATGCAGTCCGACTCATATGTAATGCCTGTTGTAACACGATGATTACAGAAGTGATCAGGAGAACAACTGGGTCTGGTTTATGGTTGGGTAAGGTCTTATCTGGCTGGATCAAGTGGAACGACGAAGCTACGCCGTAGAAAGCGAGCGGTTAGTCACAGAGAAACATATGTATATGTGGCAACGGAATATCATAGAACAAGGAACTGTACCGGACATGAAACAACAAAAAAAGAATATTATGACCCACACAAATCACACTCTGATCCCTCCCTTCAAAATTCTCTTCTCTTCCTCCTTCTCCCTCCTGACCTCACTCTCCATAACAGCCTTAATCATCTGACTCCCGAGCCTACCCGCCTCTTCAAACCGCGGCTCAAAAAACCTCCTAGTCTCATCAAACCTCTTCCTATAAACCTCAAAACTCCCAAAACTAACCGCCTGCGACCACCCCCGCGCAGCAATGACAAACTCCAAATCATCCCCTCTATGCCAATTATCGTACATTGCTGAATGTATGGATGATCTCAGTAGTGTAGGCGACTGGAAGAGGTGTTCAGCGACGCCAAGGAAGAGCCGAAAGAGGGGTGTCGCGGCGAGCTGGAGGTGGGTGTAAGGGTTGATTCCGAGATGTGCCCAGGAATCAACCATGGCGAGGAGGGAGAGGTGAGAGTTGGGGCGGTAAGTTTGTGGTGGGGTTAGCGTTGGTGATGAGAGGGGATATGTAGTAGTATCAGGAGTAGGGGGAGGAGGGACGACGATTTTAGAATAGTTAGATTTGCCAAGGCTGAAGCGGTCGAGTATGGACGCCGAAAGTAGAATGGGTTGCCGTCTTCCTGAAGGGTCAAAATCAGACTCGGAGTTTGAAGGGGACGAGCCCGGAACGAAGGGCGCCGTGTTGCCTGTACCCTCATCTAGAACAACATTCTGACTCCATTCTCCAAATACAGTCTTCCGAGCCCATTCAATGCGCTCTGTGAACTTCTTACGGTCTTCGAGGGATCCACTACCACCGCTCAACATCAGCTTGAATAGCTCTGACGCGCTTTTGGCGTATTGGTCGATTTGTTTGCCAGCGGCTGGGTTGAGAATGGCGAGGCCTGCATAGACGTGCCACGCGTTTGAATATATGCGCAGTGTAAGGTTTACTTTGGCTGTTTCAATACCACCAACGTAGAGGCCTTGTTCCCAGGGGTAGGAAGATGCTGAAGCCCAGGCTGTACCCATACTAACAGTGTAGTAGTGGACGAGCATACAAAGAAGAGCAATCGATGCATTAGTAATTTATTGTGAGCGTTACGGACAACACACCTCAGGAAGGCAGCGTGAGTGACAGCTTGGGTATTCGCAGTGATGGAATCATGTTCTTCATAAGAGAGGTAGACGAAGCGCGACCCAAAGGGGCGCAGGATATTTTCGACAAGTGTTAGTGCATCATTCGAGCAACGATGTTGGATCAAGACCAGAGGTTGGCCAGCTGGACTGACAGTGGGCCCGTGTAGGGAGTGACAGGAGAGAATATGGACGTCCTTTGGGAGGTATTTGTCGAACGCTGCTCTCTCGGGTGCCTTGACAGAAGTTTGTCCAGCGACGATCGCGTTTACTTTGGTCGCTGAGATGGGTGTTATGAAGACGTGTGTGTGTCAGCAGAAAAGTCAACGCACAAGGTCCATACTGTGCAACGACACGATCAGTAAATTCTGCCTCGACCGAGTAGATAATGTAGTCGGACGATCGAGAAACTGCATGCCCATCCCTCTGGACATAGACTCCTGGTGTATCTGCGCACCATGTCAGATACGGCTCACAAGATCACCAGAAGAACAAGACATACTGGCATAGTCTACTTTGAGCTGTTCGTACTTCTCGGGTAGATCGCAGACACACACCCTGCAAACAAATTGTGATGGTGATCGATGATCAATTCAACATAAGCGCGCACTTCTTCCAACCAGCCTCGCTAAGCAGTTTGGCGTACATCCGCCCCATTGCGCCCATTCCAATGAGCCCAATAACCGGCTGCGCATGTTCGGGTGCGTCAGGGGTAACGTTTGGGTCTACGTTGACGGGGAGCGAGAACGATTCCCCACTAGTGCTCGTGCTGGAATTGTATGAGAACATCAGAGTTCTGGTCAAAGAAGAGCGTCACGTCATTGAGACCGAGAGAATCCGAAAAAGCGGCCGGATCTTCGGGGCCACATAGACGTCCTCGTCGCGGACCGACACTTTATTGCCAAGATCTCATTGATGAATCGCATCATTATTACCGTGTGTTTATATGACCATAGCAGGTGGAGATGTCTTCTCTTTTATCCGAGCAGGCTTGCCGTACACTGTTTATATACAAAGTGTAATGATATGGTATGAGAGTAAAAGATATCCAGAAAATAAGCAGGATAATTTCAAAGAGGTATATCAAAAGATCCATCATGAACGGAAGCTTCCTCCAGCTCGCAAAAGTGGGGACCTGGGCGGTGAAAAGGAGGGCTGGAAGTGAGCAGCCGCTGTAGGAAGAGATAAAATGGGTTCCGGTAGATATAGAGGTATCGTGGGGACTAGCTCAAACACATGCTGATAAGTTCCCCGACTCAGCCTTCCACTCTGTTGGAGTTGTAATTCCGGGGTACAATTCATCACCGCATGAACTCTTGGCTCTTGAGACGTAGGTTCGTTGGCATCCTCGGTAATGATTGTCGCGGGAGCCAAATCCACGCCACGCCCGTCCCAAACGCAGCGCACGTCTATTCCAGAGATGATCTGTGCCAGTCGACCGGTTTCCACATGTCGAACCTCGATGAAACGAGGATCGAATAGGAGGATGTAAGGGGCATGGAGAGCGACACGCTCCGCCGTTCCTTCCCATTCAACGGTCGAGTTCTTTCGCGAAGGATTTCCGTGCTTGGTGACATACAGGCCAAATTCTAGATAGCGATACATGACTAGACCCGACAGCTGAGAATATCTCAACGTACCATTATAGCAAAGAATGAACTCCTCATCGTTGACCCGGAACATCCCTAAAGGTCGACACGACTCGCAGCGTTGTGCAAGGCGATTGTCAGTGGTAACAGGGATCGTAACACTGCTCAAACTACAGATAATCAGCATACGTGGCATCTGCTTTAGGATTGGGGACAAACTTTTCAAGTTGCATGATTTCAAAGCCCTTTTGACATAAGATCGCGATCCTTGCCCTCAGGAAAATGAGGTCATAACATTCCGAAGGCAACATAAAGTCTTTATACGTTCGGAACCAGTCGTTTTTGTGTTTTGGGAAGAACCGTGAACCTATACCAGTGTTGGTTTTTGGCCTCTCGCTGATGTTTTCGGTGACAGGTTCCAAAGCATAGAATACACTATCCGACTTTTGGCAACATTAGTTCAGCTCAGATGAAGTCGGGGAAAAGACGTACTCCTCTCTTCTTCATATATATCACGAGGGTCCTGTTTTGCATGGTCCCAACAGTGAAGAACAATACGTCTTTATTGTTAGTGTTCAGGCGCTGAGGGTTCACCGAGGCGAGCGGGGTATTTGGTTGAGTAGGCACCAGAGCTTCGATATGATATGCAAAAAGCGTCTTATCGGCCAATACGAGGAAAAGTCCGAAATCTTCAAGCATGGCACACTGAGTAACATTGCGGAGGTGAAGTACCCGACGCATGGCTGTCCGTAAAACATGAGCACCAATAATGAGTAGATGTACGCACGACGGCTTACAGCGAGGATCGTGAAGGAAGCCAATCCATACCCCTTCACCACAACCAATGGCTACGAGCTTACGATTGTCGTGCGTGGCTATATAATATTCATGCTTCCCATCCAAAGGTATGACAAATGAACGGACTCACTGAAAGGAACACAGCAAGTAACCTTGCCCCCAAACGTCGTGGTATCGCTCCATGATGGTATGACCTGAGTCCCCGCAGTCGAAGGGATTAGGAATGTCTCTGAGCTCAACGTCTCCATCTCGAAGACCTTGTTCGATTCCATGACTACTTTTCTCAACCCCAGCGTCTCCTCTAATTTTTTATACCACTCGGTTCGCAGCGACGCTGACTCAGCGTACAGAGTGCACTGTCCACCCAGTCGCCCCATGTGATGAATAGTGAAGGGATAGAGTGAATTAGTTTCACTGCTATCAGTTCGGCTGTGGCTGGATCCAGTAGGGCTTGTTGGATTTCTATCACGGCGATTACGGAGAAGGCTAGTCAACCGTTGTGTTGGTGGGTCGTCAAACTTGGTCAATGAGAGGAGATCAAGGGGAATTGGCTGAAAACCCCGCCGTCAGTCAGTCTCCTGGGGAAATAAAAGTATAATTACCCGTCGAGTGACATGATATTCGGTGATATCATCCTTTGTCTTCGGTTTTGTCATCACGACTGTTGGTATTTGGTCAAAAGGAAAAACATGCAATAGCGACAATCACGCACAGTAGTTGTCGAACAGTATAACAAACAGTTCCTGCCAATCACTCCGACCTATCCCACCTTCTGGTTGTCGGTAAAGTTTCCCCGTATGAAATAGAGATCTAGAATCATTGAGCAGATCCATATCCTGTGTAAACTTGTCAGGAAATTGCACAAACGAATGAGGAAAACTTGACTAACGAAATGTTCCCCTGGCTTGAAGACGATTGAGGAATTGTATCTCCATAAATCAACCTTCTGCTTGGCTGACGCGACACCAGGCTCAGTGTTCTTTCCGAGAGATTTGAGAATCTCAATCACGTGAGGAATAGCACTTCTATCTTCGTGGCCAGGCGGGGCAGTGTCAAGGATTCCCTTCAGCAACAACTCGTATCGAAGTAATCGAGGGATGGGTCGATAAATAAAGTGACTCATGTCAAGCCGATGTGCCGCCGGGTGCCGTATCGCATTCTGCTCAGTATCAATAAGACAAAACAGCACTGGGAAGGTATAGTAAATAAATCCTACCTCGTGAAAAGCTTTGAAGCTAGGGTTTTTCTCTTTTTCATCCTCTATGCGGTATGCTGCAATGGGGAAATTGGGTATATATTCCAGATAGGCCTCCCGAAATTGGAGCACCGTATCAAATACAGCCGCGGTTATGCTTGGAATCCGTGGATGGTGTTCACGTTGAATATGATGGAGTTGGTCGATGAGGCGCTGGTGATTAAGGGTAATGTCTTGTATGTTGCTGAAGACTTCCTGAAGGAATTGCTGCAGACGATCTCGTGGGATGATGGAAGGGTCGGCTTCTAGCAATGGGGTTATGAAGATCTTACGGGAGTCAATAACAGTGCAGAAAAAATTGCGGGCAATATCAGATTACCTTGTCAATGTTATGCAGGTCCTTCACGTAATCCATCTCCGTAGAGATGAGTTCAAAAATAGTGCTGGAGAGGTGGGGTGTTAAAGTATCAAATAAAAGTAAGATAACAAGAAACTTACGACTGGCGCTTGGCTTCTTCCCTGGAGAAATATTGTCTTTCAGATGGTGTAACGAGATCCGACCATTCCCACTTTTTCGCTGATCCTCGCATAACAGTTTCTTGAAAGGTGTGCACTTGCGAGAGTGTTTGCAATTTGTTCAACGCTTTTATCGCTTCCGTCAGAAATTCTCCATCGGGATTATGGCGATCCGTTTCCTTGTAAATAGCTTCAAGTAAGACACGGTATTTTTGCAAATGTTCCACGGGCCGGTTCAAGAAGTGCTTGAGATCTAGACGTGGTGACTGTCCAAGACGAGTCATCTGCCTTCTGGAGCAATTCTGAACGGGTAAATGAGCGTCAATTCTGAACATGTACATCACACATACCCACCTCAATGAATAACCTGAACTCTGGGTTTTTCTCCAGTTCTTCTCGCAGCAGCTTTTCTGCGGAGGGGTAATGTCCAATGTATGTCGGGTACACTTCTTTGAAATCTGTTGTGGCAGCATCTAGGAAGATATCACCAATACCCCTGACAACAGGAGCCTGTTCCCTTTGGCGAATATAAAGGATCTCGAGAAGACGTTTATTCGTGTCCCGCACTCGGGTCAGGTTGCCGAAAACCTCGTCAATGAATTCGTGAAGATCGCCCGAAGTAACGGATAGTCCAGAATTGAGTAGTGGCTCGATAAATACCGATTCCACAAGATCGAGATCATGGACATATTGACCTTCCTTGCTCAGGAGTTTTCGAATGATCCTGCAATACAATGAATCATACGTAAAACACCATAGGGTATCATCTTACGTTTGCCGATTCATCTCATTCTCCGTGAGCGTGCTTAATACATCTTCCGGGACTGGGTCGGACCAAGCATCTTGCTGAGAATCGGGCAATCCTTCGTTTCCTTGCGGAAGTTGTTTCAAACCCTTTGCAACGCGATTATAGGACCAAGACAACGAAATGACGAAGGCTCGCACCTTTCGGGGGCAAGAAAATGAGTAGCAACGACCATCATCAAATTCTCCACAGCTTGGAGAATAGCATTTGCTCAAGACAGTTACGACACCGGTCGGAATCTCTGCTCTCTCCGAAGGGTCCTGCGATTCGTCCAGGAACATGTAAACATCACCGACACCATCCTGGAGAACACGACCTCCCCATTCCACTTCATAGAAGAACAATTGACTTTGAAGACTCCGAGCTACAAGCAGAGCGGGTCTTCTGTCACTGTAAGCGCCGCCATGATTTTCCTTTAGCTCGCGCATTATTTGGGAGTGAATGGTTGACTTTAGGCGCGCTCAGTCTATATGCGCCCACAAGAATTCAAGGGGACTTACAACAACGTCTTTTCCTGTGAATGCATCAGGATATGGAATGCTTCCCTTGACGTGAGTTCCTCGCGGCACTTTATCCCGAAGAAGTGTGGCAAGATGCGATAACAGAGAGTAGTTGATGAACGAAGAATCATCCTCTTCCTCTGACTCATCATAAGGGTCCGAATAAGGATCGTCCTCTCTGAAGGGCCTCGGTAGCGGAGGAAGCAGCGAACCAACGTCTGATGGAGGGCGCGTAATCAAACGAAATACGGAAGCGCGTCTTCCGAGGTTTATTGCTTGACCTTCCTCTGAAGAGAAGTCATTGGGATGATTGGGATGGGCTTGACCCCGTCTGTACATGTCCTCATGGTCTCCGGCGCTGGGAGGTAGATGTTGGTGCATGTCAACAAAGCCGCCAGAGGGACCTGGATCTGAGGAATGCACACGCGAAGGATCATCTACGCGACTATGAGTAGATCGTAACTGATCGAGTCGTACTACTTACATCTTCCAAAGGTGTCTCCGCCTTGCTGACTCGCATGGTATGGAACAGATGAAAGAGAGCCTGAGTTTACTGAATCATGAGACCGTACCCATCCTGGAACATCAACTCGCGGCCCAACCGCTAGGGTGAGCCCTGGTTCGACGACGGGAACGTATGGGGGCAAGGGCTTCGTTCTCCTTCCCGATTCATCGATGTCCGATCGTGAACTTTCGCTCCCGCCTTCCTCATCTGAATCGGGTTGGAATTCCATAGCGTCAGGTGAAAGGGTTCCATTCAGTGGCGGCGACGGATGGCGTGGTGGTGCATGGTTTTCTCGGTATTTACTCGTACTAGCTTGCGTTGTGACACCGATATAAGGATCGATTGGGTGGTTAGTTGATGATGGGCCAGGGTTTGGACTAGGTGACTGCACCAGAGTACCACCAGGGACGGGAGGTTGTGGTAGTGGGCGATATGGTCGAACGGGAGCGGGAGGTTGAGGCGGGAGTGGAGGTTCTGACGGAGTATGAGCGGGTGGCCAGGAGGCTATTTGGTATCAGTAACCGAATTCAAAGTCGGACATAGTAAACAGCTCACTTGTGTTCACACTGCTCGGCGTCGCCGGCTCATTTGACCAACCGGAAGGCATCTCGGTAGAGAAACGGCCAGACAGATTATGAATGTCGGGATATGGTGAAGTAGGTCCAGATTTCTCAGGCTCCGTCTCACTGAACCCTTGCATAACGTTCTCATAGAGTCTGTCAAGTTCTTCCTGAGGAATCGACTCGTTGGCCGACGTTGCCATGAAGCGTCACGATTGAATTGTTGGAGCAATCGCGAGATATCACCGGCGTCAATTCAAGGAAGCATGCACAAGCCAATTACAGCACGATTGCGCACGCGGAATGCAGACCTGAGCGGAGGACGGATGTGCGGGTGAGGAGAATACTGAAGAGGTTGTTTGCCGGTCATGAAGTTGCCAAGTCTATAATTGGCCGCTGATATCCCAATGCTATGCCGCCCTTCCCGCCGACCATCATCTCTGACTAGACCACCAACGTAATCACCCCTGCTTGCGTATTATTCTTCCAAAATCTGGTACTTGGATCTCAATGAACTCCCCTAAGCTAATCCCAATTTTCACCAGATATTATAGCGCTCTTGCTCTAATCAGATCAAATCAAGATTTCGGAAGATGGTTGAAAAGCCGGAAAACAACCTCAAAACCACATCGTCAGTCCACGACGTATCGACGGAGAAACCACCATTCGGATCGAGGTGAAGGTCATTTCCTCAAGTAGCCGCTAAACCTTATGACCCAGATGTCAGATTTCTTACAGACGAAGCTGATGTCTGGTCCCAGAATGCATGGGATCATGTTCCACCTCCCGATGATCAGGGAGAAATCATTGAGGCTTCGTTAAATAAACAACGCTCAGCCCCGATCCCAGTTGAGGAACATTCTAAGTATAACGAAAAACCTGCCAGACACTGGTTTGTACGATAGATATAATCTTTATGATACTCGCACGAATGCTGATTCTGTCTCAGGGATAATTTCTACAAGGCCAACGCCAGCAATTTCTTCCGCAATCGTAAATGGTGAGGAGTTGTATGACTCACGGATCTTTTGTGAATTGACCGGATTTGACGCAGGCTTCATAACGAGTTTCCGGAGCTCATCGCTGCGACTCAACCTGAGGTATTCTGTGACTCACATCAATGTTCGGAGGGGGAAAAACTGACAGACACCCGTCAGGCTGGACCGATGGCGATCGCCGAGATAGGTTGCGGTAAGCCGGAACCAACCAAATCCTTCGATCCAGTGATCTAATTCAGGGTACTCACAGGCGCAGGGAATTCCGTCTTCCCCCTTCTTTCCGCCAACAAGAACCCAGAACTGGTATTTAAAGCTTACGACTACTCGAATCACGCAGTCAAGCTCGTCCAGGTAAATCTCACAGAATTCTTCTCAGGGAAACAAGCCCCATCTCACTGCTGTTCAGACCAATCCCCTGTATGTATCGCCACCTTGTGGTTCGATAACTGCATCAGTCTGGGATGTCACATCATCCAATGGTTTACCCGTTGATATCACACCCCAAAGCGTTGACGTGGTTATCCTCGTCTTTGTGATGAGTGCACTACATCCAGATGAGTGGCGTCAGGCCGTCAGCAACATACACGCAGTAAGATATCAACAAGAATTTCTATGTCAACGCAGAAAAATAACTTGTTTGGATAGATGCTCAAACCAGGCGGTCTCGTGGTGATCAGAGATTATGGCCGATACGACTTGACACAGCTACGTTTCAAGGCGAATAGAATGCTAGATGAGAATTTCTACATCAGGGGTGACAAGACTCGTGTCTACTTCTTCGAATTAGGTACCGTTTATCCCAGCAGCATCGGGAGAATCCAGGCACTAACTCTCCAACCTATTAATAGATGAACTGGCACTCCTATTCACAGGATCTAAAGCGGTAGCCTCACAAATTACGAACACAACTAGCACCAGCATCACAGAAGACGACGAAAGTATGACACCGGAACTCAATTCTCCGGAGCCTACCACAGAAAAGGTCCCAAACCAGGTTATTCCGGTAGTCAGCACTGTCGAGGAACCTATTCCGGATCCTCCAACCCAAACGGAGGACATCCCACACATGACACCCCAAATATCGGAGTCCGCATGGATACACCCCAATCTTCTTTCACCGTTCCCAGGCCACCCGTCACATCCTCTCTTTACTACGGAACAACTTGGCGTTGATCGTCGGCTGCTGGTAAATCGGAAGAGGCAGCTGAGGATGTATCGCGTGTGGATGCAAGGAAAGTTCCGTAAAATAGTTGAATGAACGTGGTGTCCGCTCATTCTTTTGACGGGCCTCTGTCATTGTTTCATTCCTACGTGTCAAAGTAGTCTCCAGCTGACGATCTACATCTAACGGTATGGAGCATTCTCTATGAATATTAGTCTCAATGTATTTAGTGCGCTCCTTCGGTACTAATCTTGTGCATCGTTTCGATGAATCCTGATCAATGACTTTATTGGGGTCGCTGATTCTTATCTGACGCACGTCAGTGCGCAGCAACGCAAATTGGCTTCTGGGTGGCGCGGATCCATGAGGGGCGATAGCCAAGGTGAATGATACAGCCTAACCAAGCCATTTGTTCATCGGTGATAACATCCTCCTCCTTGCACTGGGACTCAACAGTCTGGGGTTTGTATAAGGTGCATAGGCGAAGATATATTACAATAAGAGTATAAGAATGTACATGACGAATAAGCAGGGAAGTAGTAAGATGCCCAATGATTACTACAAGCCCTTAGAAAATTGCCTCTGCAACGCGCTCGAGGAAGTTGCGAGGGGGCACTGGTGGCATATCTGTCTCCTCCAAAGTGGGAACGCCCTATTAAATGCATGAGTATTCACGAATCCAATCGAACCTTGATTGAGCTAGGACACTGACCGTGTAGAAGTCCATTTCATGTGTTTTCCAAATGCTGGGACGCTTCGGGATTTTGTAAATAAGGTATAAGCCGAGGAAAATAGGGATATTGATATCTAGGGCACGCGACATGGATAAGCATCAAACTGTTAGGCTTGGCGAGATATAGAGACTCACAAGAGGTGAGGAACGTTGTCGTGTCCCATTCGAGGAAGACTGTAAAGCCATTGACCAAAATGAATATGACTGCCCAGAATATGCCCCAGTAAGAAAGCCATGGTTGGAGTCGATTATAGTATGCGTTGGACTTGGGGTCAATCCCTTGTGCGACCATTCCAGCTCCTACAAGGTCGGTTTGTGAGAAGGTAGATGAAATGTAGGATCAAGTTACTCACGGAAGCGAGAATATGTGAGGTTGATGGAGAGCCAACTGAAAAATCCACCTGTTGTCGTGAGGTTGACGAGCCAACTGAGAAGCCCATATCAGCTTTAGCTCCCACGGACATCGTAAGGAAGCTTACTTGAATACGGTCGCGGCTCCTTTGGAAACGGACATGAAGGATAGAAAAGTGAAGGCCCCCTGTGATCCATTAATACAAGCTCGCTGAGAATGTGAAATAACTCACGGCGGTGGCAACGGCGGCTAGAGGAAGACCCTTTTTCGTACAATAGGTGAGGTACTTAGGCGCCTGACCTCTAAGAGCTAGACCATAAAGGATACGAGACGAGCAGAACAAGAAGCTGTTTCCGGAACTGAAGGCGCTCGTGAAGATACATGCATTAATGATGTGCGGGAAAACTAGCGCGTTCGATAGGTATCAGCTCTCGTGCAATGGCTATGTGACTTATCCCGTACCTCTGACACCTGCGCGATTAATTGCAATGACAAAGGGCGACTGAGCGGCGGTGCCAGTATCTATCGAGAAAGGGGGCATTAGTTTTGTAAAAGATTATGGTTTATTGGGTAGGAGAAAGTTGTACCTTTGAGGAGATCCGGATCATCGTACGCGACCAACATGCCAATCATGAGAACCCCCAATACCTAATGTTGATATGAGTGACCGACGTAGCAGTTTTTGTGGTGTAAAACTCACGTAGAAAATACAGATACGCCAGAAAACACGACGAACAGCCTTAGCAACGTTGCGACGCGGGTTTTCAGTTTCAGAAGCGGCACTGTATTCAGGCATCGATAAGCTGCGGGAGAAATAAGAAAACAGTAACTCACATAGCGACAAGTTCTACTCCTTGGTACGAGAAGGATGCTTGGACCAGCACACTAACCCACGCCAAGAAACGATCAGTATTAAGATTGCTGACGAGCCCTGCGCGGTTTACTGCACCAGGATGCTTCCAGTACTAAGCACTGTCAGATAAATATTCCGTTAGGAGGGCTCGAAATACTTACTCTGAAGCCAATCCTGTCGCGGTCTGGACCTCCTCCAAGGTCGATGATAAGTCCAGAAAGTAGGAGGGCGATAATTAATGATACTAATCCGAATATGTCATTTATCGTCATCAGCACAACCTAGTATCACTCACGTTTAATAATAGCAAAAATGAACTCGGCTAAACGATACAGCTTCGGTAAGTTCCTGCCTTTTAGTGTACTTGTGCTAGTATAACGTACATTCTCCAAACCATCTGTGTTAAAGTTGTTATCAACAGTTAATGGACAGCCTTGGCGTATAGATTCTTACCTGACACCAAAGACGTTGATCGTACAGATGGCAACACAGATCACCTATCGCTGATAAGCACTTCTCGATCGCCGACGCAGACCTAACACTTACTGCAGTATAAATAGCGGCATGATTGGTCTAAATCGGACACCGACATTAGAGACTCGATAAAAGTTGAACCAAAAGGAAGTCGCACGTTTTCATCCCAGAAGGTGAGCAGTACCGTTGCGGCGCTAACTTCCGTTGGAATCGTTATGCTAAATCGTGTTACGCTCGTGGTATCAAGCGAGTATTGATCCCTTTACTCACGCATTGGTGTAGAAGTAGTTCTGAGGCTATATTAAGAAGCGAGTAGTAGGTGCATATGGGAGTACTCACCCAACCGACCGCAAAACCCAACGCAGGATCGACCCAACGGGTGGCTATCATCCACTTGAGTCATGCTTTGGCAAAATATCTCCTTGGTACGAGCTTACCAAAGTGGGGGAAAGTACCGGAAATGGGAGCCCATGTTGTCATCTCACCAATAGAACAGAGGGTTCTGGCAGGGCGTCAAATCAGCGGGCTTGAGAATGGCGAATGACTACATACGCATATGCAACACTGCCGACCAGCATGTAGGCTATCAAGGCACCAAGTGGGCCTGCTGTCGCCAAGGCATTACCTGAACCAAGGAAAAGTCCCGTTCCAATGGTTCCAGCAATCTACGACCATCTTGAGTGTCAATCTGGATGACGCGGGGGATCAACTCACAGCAATCCTAGAACAAAAGTCAAGGTCACAAATTGATGAGATAATAGTATATTGGCGTACATTTGAATGTGTCGCTGCTTCAACCGCCGTTGGACCCTATCCAGGTCATGGGCGTCGAAGTGGAATCTGGGTTTGTGGCTAAGCCAAAGGTAAAGTGAGGACCCAGGAGAAACTCACTCATTCCCGGCAACGACCCGAGGCACTTCACCCTTCTCGAGGGAGTCGTCGGGGAGGGATGCGCTGCGCTTCTCATCTATGGTGGGCTTCTCATCCGACATGGTGAGGCGGGATGGGATAATGGCAGAAGGCAGTGATGGGGCCGCTCCACGGGTGTATATACTCTTCACTTATATATACTTAATTTCAATCGCAAGACGTCAGCATGTGCCAGCTGGGGCAAGATAGTAAGATATTGGTGCCAAGCAGTGGGACGTGGAAGCATTGAGACCAAAAATAATAGTTGGCCCATGTGTTCACCTCTACGGTGTGATGCCTTCATACCCCGACCTTTGTGGCAATATTACGATACCAGGGTTCTGTTCTATTCATACCATAGGAGAGGGTGCCTTGACTGCCGAGATAAAGAGTTCCACAGTGTGGTCCACTAAGCGAGTCCGAGATCCTGATAAGACAGGGCATGGGATGATTGCACAGTGTATAGAAGCACACCAGACGCATATAGCATATCTATTGACAGACCGGCCGGTGTGTGACAGTGGACAGGGGTCCTGTGATATCCGAAGATTGGACAGCGACTGGGGTGCTGGGGTCATTCACAATCTCGTCTGTCCATAAGGATATACCCATGGAATAAGTTGCACAGGAAATAAACAGCTGTCGAGTCGATATGGGGTTTGTGTTGGTGACAGTCGGAGGATGGCCGGTGATGATTGTTTGACGTTGCTTGGCAGCGGTAATTTGGCCAGCAATTACCTCATCACCTGAGGCATTCGTCGCTAAAGCTCTCAAGATGAGCAACAGTAGCCGCCTGAAACGCAAGCTCGGCGATCTGGGCGTCGACGTCTCAAGCTCAAAGGCAAACGAGTCTTTCTGTCTGGTATGATTCATTGCTAAATCTCTATCAATAGTACTAATCCTAGTAAAGATAGGTACTCCTCTCCCCCCTCTTGAAAAATCTAGGGATACTGGCGAATTTGTACCATTATGGAAACAGGAAGTAGGTTCAGAATCACCCGGTTTATATGCGCAATGTGTTCAGAGCTTATCAGGTACGCGATGAGAAGGGAAGGCGACGACTACACGGTGCCTTCACTGGAGGTTTCTCCGCCGGGTACTTCAACACTGTGGGGTCGCAAGAAGGTATGGCATACCATTAGTATGATGCACATACTCGCTCTAACATTACCTCAGGATGGACCCCTTCTACATTTGTGTCTTCACGCGGGGACAGAGCGAAGGCGAAGGCTGCAAGACCGGAGGATTTCATGGACGAAGAGGACCTACAAGAACTCCGCGAAAGCAGGACTATCATAGATACCACGCAGGAAATGGACCTTACTGGGGGGACTGCAGCTGAGATGAAACGTCGCCAAGGGGCGGATGACGTAGAACAGGAGGAGTATGTTCTTCTCCTGGTAGATATTCCCGTTCACTCATCTCCTGCTACAAAATTAGCTCCATCGTTCGTGCCTTGCAATCAACTCTACTACCGCCGCCGACCGATTCTGCCGGTGCGCGGATACTGAAGAAGATGGGCTGGAGAATCGGAAACGGAATTGGCCCACGCGTTTCCCTCCGTCAACGTAAACTACAGGACCTTCAGGCGTCATCGCCATATGGAACCCGGATTGTCACAAACGATGTGAAGATTACAGAAGAAGATGAAGAAGCCAATAAACACATGTATGCCCCACGGGACACTCCGGTTCTAGCTGTTGAACGAAAAGATAATGCCCATGGTTTGGGTTACCGAACAGGAATGACCCTACATGAAAGTTTGGGTTCATCTGGACAGGGAGTAGTAAAAGGGCCCCGAATATCAGGTGCATCCAATCACATAAATACCCTTGCCATTACTTACCTCTCGTTCAGCTGGCTTTGGCTTGGGTGCACTAAATGATGCGGACGAAGATGATGTTGATATATACGATGCCGATGCCAACACCGCCAAGAGCCGACTAGCCTATGACATACAATATAATGAGGATACACCAGCCGCAGGCGGAAATACAGTGTTAGGCAAATCTAGAACGGTATGTCATATCGAATCATCTACCTAGGTTCTTCATTAACTCGACTAAGAGATCTACCGCATCCACTTCCTCAGTTTTTCGCGATGGGACTAGAGTATTGACGGGATTCACTCTCTCCGAGAAACCCGTCATGGAAGATCGGCAATTCCCCTTTCCTGATATTCCATCTGGTTGGCGACCGGACCCTCGGCGGGTTTTGGAGGAGAACAAGGAAAATATAGCGAGGCAAGACACGAAACAGGATCCTATGTCTCATGAGAAGTGGAAGACGGTCAAGATGACCGGTGATGAGGTATGTTTATTTACGCACTATCATAATTTCAAACATTTGATTCCGTTCCAGCGGGGTACTCTACTGGGTGAAGTTCAAGTACACACGGGCCCTCGTTCTATATTTGATTACCTGTCCCAAAAGGATCGGGAAAGACTCAAGAATATTGCGGCAGCGACTGCCGCAGGTATACCCACGACCCCTTTAGGGTCCTCCATTCCTAAGACAGAACCCCACATTGCCGAAGCCGCATTGAAGGGATTCCAACCATTTACGTCTGACCCTATCAAACAGGAGAGGTACACCGCCTACCTGCGCTCTCAAGCCACTCCAGATGATTCCATCACTCCGTTGCAGCCCCTACCGAATCAACGTCTGGACGAGTTCCATAAGGAGCTCAATGACTATGCGAAAGCAGCCACGATATTCAAGCCTGTATCAGGCGCGATGGCTGGCCGTTTCCAGTCTGCAACCCATATTGAACAAGGTCCCAAGGTTCATGAGGGACTTCACCAACCCACCGCAGCGGAACTAGAAGAACTTGAGGCCAAGAGGCAGAAGGAAGAGGAAGAGAAGATCAGTCCTCAGGCGCATGCAGCGAGACTCGGCATGTATGGACCCATGACTCGCCAAGTCACCCCTTGGCAACCAGTGCGACTCTTATGCAAACGATTTGGCTTGAAGGAACCTGAGCTACCGGTAGATGCCATCCCGACTTCGGGCAAGGGGCACTCGTTTACGAGTTCGGAAGCGGAAGATGTTTTTCGTCAAACAGCGGAAGCTAATTTTGGAGCGGGGCCGTCATTGTCATCCCATGGTACACAGCCTAGGGTAGGTGATGGGGCTCGAAATTTAGCGAATGTGGGACTAGGGGAAGACGAAAGTCAAGGACGTGATACCCTGACGTATCAGAGGCCGGCAATGGATGTCTTTAAGGCGATATTTGCAAGTGGTGATGAAGATAGCGATGACGACCAGGATGACGAACCCGAACTTCAACCCGAACTCGAACCCGAGGTCCCAAAAGAAGAGGCTCCGAAGAATGACCTTGCTGGGCCTTCACATTCCTTACTGGACGATAAACCAGTCGACCTTTCGACTTTCAAGCCGACTTTCATTCCTAGGGAGGGCAAGGCGAAGAAAACAGACGATAGAGAACGCAGCAAAGAAAAGAAAGATGAAAAGAAAAAGAAAAAGAAAAAGGAGAAGAAAGGGCCACTGGTTTCATTCGACGTTGACGAAGGTGGTACTGAGGGGCTTTCTTTGAAGGTGTCCTCCAGTGAGCGGCCGAAGAAAAAGAAGAAAAGGGATAAGGGAAAACGAGAAGACGACGACGATAATGGGATGTGGGTCGAGAAACCTCCCCCAGAGGCCGTTCAAAATCTACCCCCGGTGGCCAAAGCTGTGATACCTCCCCAACATACAGAACATCCCCCACCGACTCTACCATCGGATGATTCAAATGCTAATGGCGCAAGTGTTGGTGTTCACAGAAGTAGAAAGCGTGCCATAGACTTCCTATAAGACAATCAGTGTAGACGTGTATTATCAGTCGGCCCTTGACCTTCATACCCTTATCCTTTTTACTCTCCCACATACTCACTTCTCATTCCATCATCTTCACACCAATTCACACGTCCCTCATCACCCCTTTGTCTGCCGTGATTTTGTTTGCCACTTGTCGCTCGCAGGTTTACCCGATGCGACATCACTTTGTTCTTATGGCAAAGGAAGCCACTATCTTATCATTCGACAGTTCGCGTGTTCGTGAACGTGAATTCACAACTGTGTTGATCCGTTACCTCTGCAGAGCGATGATGTCTTCCCTCTGCAAACACGCGCATCACATCACCATCCAATACTGCTAATACCGCTATACGCATAATGTCGGTGGAGCCACACATCACTCTTGAGTTCGATCAGTCGTGCAGACAATATAAGGGACCAGCAGATACGAAATCCTCTTATTGAAGAACACTAGATAGTCATGATGATTGCACAATAATGGGACGATCCGTGCCAATGAGCAGAACCTGGGCAACTGATTTCATCGAGCGAACAACATTCTCCCCCGCTGCATATAACAAGTTCCCAAGTGTTTCCTAGCCACCCGTGGAGGACCAAGAAATCCCTTTGTCTGGGCAAATTGTTCCATTTGATCCCATCGCGAGTTGATATTTCGGGCAAAAGCGGGAAACCTTATGCGATATGCCATGTATGTTGTACGGCAAGGACATTAAGCAGTGCTGTGCCGCATCCCCCTGGCGTAGGGACATGAATTCTGTGTCTAGATCGCGCATTTGACTTGGGTCAATCCTCCGACAATCGTCCTTTCTTTCAACTCCATGCTCTTCTGAACGTAGTGGGTTCGGATTTATTATGTGCCAAGCAACGCTACAAGCTTCGATTGCGAAGTGATCACGTTGTACATGACCCGAAGTCAGAGAACATAAGTGGACTGCAAGCATCAGCGAGTGGGGCAGGATGGTTATGATAGTGTGAGAAGACTCCATCCAACGTCGGAGTCATCATTCCGATAATGGTATTTATTTTTCTCCCTTTTCCTCGGCGCGATGAGTTTTCATCCCGCAAGGACCGTTGGGGAACCCACGGGGGGGTATGAAATGTTGCTTACCTAGAGTTTTTCAATCCAAGCAGCATTCAATATGGGCCCATAGTCATCTATTCGTCACATGGACACACACACAGTGACAACCCTATGAGTAGTGTATACCACTCACATATATTTTTTCCAGAGCACCTGATTGCGCACCGTTACAGGACTTCGCACACAAAACACCGATTGGCCGGACGTATCTCACCGCGGAGAGGGTTCGTTGATAAAGGTGTCTCCTCCACCTCGGGCGCGACCCCCATTCACAAGAGAATGCTTCCAGTTTCCTTTGTATGTGTCAATCTTGGTGCCCTCATTGAGCTGAGCTTCCATTTTCAGCCACCCCCTCAAAAGATTGAGTACCTGTGTAAATGCTCATAATCTGGATACCAATTCGGACTGACACTCGTGTAGTGATTCCTCTTCTTCCTGATTAATTCTTGATCTTGTTCCTTCCATTGTGGCGAGATATGGTCACGTATCTAGTTGAAGTTGTATAAATGCATCAATTTTCCGCAGTGATTCTACGACCCAACAACTTCATTTCAACCCCCCGATCTGCGTATTTTTGCAAGCGGTACAGTCTTATCTGTATGTACCGCATTGGTACACCAACAGGTATTAATCTCTGCGTAGCTCTGACATGAATATCGCTGCCGCACCTATGGAAATCAACACCAAGGGCCTTGAGTCCCAGCAGCTAAAAGAAGCTATCTTCTGGTGCATTAGCAGAGGCCGACCCCACCATTGTATCACAAGTTATCCTTTTCCTTCCATCGTAGACCATCAAAGCGTGAATTACGAAGGAGTTTCCCTAGATATGTATAGACCCGAAAGCCACCAGTTCGATACAAGCGGGGACAATGGATTTGGAAGCCTCAAGTTCGATGTCCGCCCACAGGAAAGACTGTTAAGCTCGAGGGCAGGGCTCTGCATCAAATTAGCCTTCAAAACCACTGTCACCGTTGCGACACTCATCGAGTGATCAGATCGGAAGGAAGACAGTATTACAAGTTCAACAGCGAAGGATGCGGTTGTATGTTCTGGCAACTCCAGCTGTTGGAGGCATTTGTTACCGAGGGGTGGGTTGCTGGGACGGATGTTGAGGAGCTCAAGAATGAGTTGAAGGCGTATTCTCAGGCAAAGGGAAGTGAGGAAGTCCCATACCCTCCTGTCAAAGGGGAATTTTATACCCCGGTGTAAATTTGACCACGAAGATGATATGTAACGGATGTACTTGTACTTGTAAAAGGATTGCAACCGAATTTCGAATTACGCAATAGTCTACCGAAAACGATGTATTTCCCCTTCAAACAGTTCCCAGAACTCTTCTTCTTCGCCGCACGTAGCGCCTGCAATGAACGGTCTGTAGTACTCCCAAGAGGGTGGAGCTTTGAGGAGCTCATTAAAACGAAGCATATAGAGCGACTCAAAAGCGGCAGGATAGAATCCAGCATCGCCCCAGTCAATGAGCCACAAGGTGCCTTGCCTGTCGAGCAGAATGTTGCCCATGTTAAGGTCACCGTGTATGGATACGGGTGACCAGTCGATTTCTGATTGCAAAAGAGGTGGTGGTGGTTCATTTTTGCGTCGAGCCCTCGTGACGAATGTCCTCCATGCCGAGAAGGAAACATAATCACAGAGCCTGCGCAGGTGAGTTGCGTCGTGGAACGGCCCATACTTCTCGTACTGGAAGAAGAGTCCCGCAATTTTGTGGATTTCCACACCTCCTGGACTCGCGCGAGTTAGTGACCGCAGTTGCTTGACATACAGTCGTAGGGTGCATGCAATGCGGAATTGCATGAACCAACCAAGCCTGTCCCAGCACTCGAAGAGCATTTCTCCTTCAATAAAGTCCATGATCATTCGGTGACCTTGTCGAAGGTGAACACGCGGAATTGGAATTGAGGTATGCCAGCGAGCGAATTCCATTCCAGCAAATTCCGAGGGATGCGCAGACGTCTTCATAATCAAGGACGGTGTGATCAGATTAGCAGGCACGCTCCGTGCATCCTTAGCTTTGAGGCGATGTTTGAGGTCTTCACACCATGCAGAACACAAAGGGCTATTCACAAGACCATCAATCGTATGATCACGCGGGAGGCTCGCTAGCTGGTCATCAACCTATGAAGAGTCATTAATAACTTCAGAAAGGTGAATCAAGCAAGGCCGAACATACATTGCGTGTAATCGGGGTGGAAGGGAGTTTGAAGCAAGCAGCCATACAATCCAGAAGCAAATCCCGAAACCGGGGCTAGAAGGTTGCGAAGATAGGACCGTGTTGATGAGGCGGCGGTGAATGCTTGTTGACTGAGAGAATCAGCCGGAGCACGCAGGTATACAAATTATCGAAGGCCTACCCGCATATGCGATGAAATCGGCCATCCCAGCTTTAGTTGGCCCGCTCGTAGAAATACAATCAGTGTTATATTTCCATGCAAGGTTCTTAGTGTGCCGAAGATATGTTATATGTGTAGAAGAGTAGTCTTGAACAATTAGGTCGGCCTTCGTGAACAAGAAGCAGAATGATGACGATGATTCGATGGCTGCATTGACAATGGAGGGAGAGATGTTGGGGTTTGTTGCATCAACTAGAACAACAGCGAATGAGGAGCGCCCAATCTGCGAATCAGTACCCTCGTAGAGGCTGGGGATAAAAGATTGATTGTCTTGCTTGCGGATGAAACGGAGTCCATCCTAAGACCATGTCAAATAGGCCATTCGAGATGCTAGCTGGAAGGTGCCTACCAGAGCAGCGACCAGCGTTGTTTTCCCTGTTCCCTGTTCTCCTAATTATAGTATCAAACTTGTGCTCTTTGAGACCTGAAGTCATTACCGTGTACGACAATTAGCACAACCTGGTTTGAGTGCATTGGGGCCCGGAGAGTTAATCTATGCGTCAATGACAGGTGAGGGCTTTGTGTTCTAGAGGCGGTTCTGAACAGCACACAGCGCGACAAGAATGACAATTCAAGTGTTCAACATCCAGGGACGAGGTCAACGTGGTCAGGGTTGTCCCAACATTTCCTTTGAATTTTCTTGGAATTTCTGATGAAATTGGTCACATGTTCATCTCGTCTTCCACCACATCTGCACCATCTCCGGCGTCGCTTCAAGCTTTGTTCATTCTATATGACGATGGACTCATCATTAGCATGTTCCTCATTGCCCCCTTCTCTGCCGTATTTTTGTTTGCTGCTCTTTGCTAGCCGGTTTACCCGATTTGTTCCATCCAAGACTATCCTCACGTTATCTGCTTTTGTCGATCTAATTCTTATCCATACCTGCAATTTCTGATTCTGATGTTGTACGAACCATACTTCCTCTTTTGACACAATGGGTGCACAAGAGACTATCGAGAGATGTCATTCGCCGCCACATTGTGAAGATGATTGCTGTTCAAAAGCATCTATTGTAGAATCTGATGATAATCACAGCCTTGAGGATGCCACACAAATGGTCCCGTTCGCTCACCATATTTCCTTAAAAGATATAGAGCAGGGATCGTCGATATAGAAGCTGATCATTGAGGAAGCACGCTGATAGAAAATGCGGAGTTCCACCACACATGACAATAATTTATTATGCATTCTATTATGTTATCGTCCTTCTATGTGGTGTGATACATGTGCTTCGGGAACAATTTCTCCATATACAAGAACTGGCGTTTTGTGTGTTTCCCCCTTAAATAGTTGGAAGTCAAGGACAGATTCTCCCCAGTCTCGTTTATATCCACCGTAGCAGAACAATGGAACAACCGGAGGCTAGGTTCGTTATTACACCACACACCATCGTCTATTGCTTATTATTTCCTTATTTTTTTTTTACATCCAGTACGTCTGCGAACGTTATGAAAACGCCAGAAAAGCCAAAGCGTGTGCAGCAGTCCGCGTGAGTATTCACTAGTTGACTGTGGGCATCTAGTCACATGACGTCTGATAATATAATTCAGAACGCCGCGCAGTATGAAGTCCGGTGGTGGTCTGTTTGGCCAGCACAACATCCGGGGAGTCGTCGCGAGAGAAATGGCGAACGAGATGCTGGAATGCACTGTCCCAGAGTTTCTGGAACATTACGCGGCATGCAAACCCTCGCAACAATCTGTTGATGACGTTTATACAAGATTCATCACGGAACGACGCCTAATGAAGGAAGTTTATGAGGCAGTTAAGGAGGACGACAAAGAGGTTCAGCAGGACAAGAAAAAGGGCGTCGACGAGGCCGTTGAAGAGGGCGACGAAGAGGACGACGAAGAGGACGACGAAGAGGACGACGAAGAGGACGACGAAGAGGACGACGAAGAGGACGACGAAGAGTCTCAACAGGCTGTGGAAGATGTTGGACAGGGTGACACAGAGGTTAATCAGGTTCGTAGAAGCGAGAGGCTGGCCGGAAGAGTCAATCCGACGCAGGCACAGGAGCCAGAGAATGGAGGGGAACAACAGGTGAACAAGACCAAGAGATGGGCTTGGAGAGCTTTTCCGGCATCACCGTCATCCCTCCCACAGAAAGAGGACCGTCTCTTCGCAAAGCTGCAAGAAATCGTCAAGGAGATTCGCGACCAGCCGTGTCAAGATACAGCCCGTGTTGCGAGGCAGTCCGAATTGCACTACCGGAGCTGTCCCAATACCACTCTGAATTCAGAAATACTCGGGACAACATTCCGTTTCGATGCTTGTTTCAACGTCAAACCCGAGCAGACTGGCAAGATTGAGCTGACGGACACAGCAGTGTTCGCAGAGTTCAAGAAGTCCAAAAGCCCGAAGGATACATATGAGGTCAGTGTTGACCTATCCAACTTAACACATAATGAAATAACCGGGCTGTAGAATCGTCAGCAGCTTATCTCGGCGGCAAGCCAGATCATGAACGAGGACCCCCGCCGTATGTGGACATATGGTGTAAGTGTCCGTCTTGTGGGATTTCAGAATGAGGCTGATGGAATTTTCAGATTACAATTGAGGACAACCTAATGTCCGTCTGGTACTTCTGTCGTTCACATTCGGTCAAGTCGATGTCGTTCGACTTCACCAAGGTACGTATGTCCTCCCATCTCAATACCTCTCATCTCACGTTCTCTGCAGGACATCAAGACCTTCATCCACGTCATGATGTCATTCGCTTTTGCTACACCAGAGGAAATTGGCTACGACCCAACCGTCCGACAGGCGATGCACAGGAAGTCACCCTGCTATGTCTATAAGTTGGGTACTGCCGAGGAACCAAGGTACTTCAGGACGTTGAGGCCATTGTGCAATCCACGGATCCTCTGCATCACTGGGAGGAAGACACGCGTTTGGGAGGCAGTAGAGGTCGAGGGTGAATTCAACTTGGAAAGCAAGACGGGTGCGGGATCGGTTGCGCTGAAGGATGTTTGGCTTGACGAGGGATCAAAGACAGAAAAGCAGAACCAGGATGAGATATACGCTGCCCTTGACCAAGTGACGGAGGAGGATTACGAATGGGCACCGGAGGATTTGAAGAATCACATCAGGACGGCGCTTCAGGATCGTGGATACACGAAGTACTTCATGGAGATCGTGCATGATACACTTCTCCAGAAAACTCCATCCCGTCATCCGAATGCCAAGCCGCAATCCAACCTCTTTGATATTCCGCTAAAGGAATATATCGCTTCATCGGATATAGCCAAAGCCTCTTCCAACACAGTGGCTGGCCTTTTCGTTGATACTCCTGGGAAGGAAAACGCTAATGCTCCCCGCGACTATAAAGTCAAGATCCACTATCGGCTGATCTATGGCGAAGTTGGCTACTCCCTTGAGGAATGTCAAGATCTCAAGGACTCGTTCAATGCCATCCAGGATGTATTCATAGGTGAGCCGCTGTCTATTTATACTGTCAATCGTGTTGACCCATGACCCATCTTAGGTCTTGTACTGCTATATCTTGCTCGCTGGGTGCACCGGGATGTGAGCGCAGGCAACATCATTCTGATTCGTCAATCGGGCCAGATATGTGGGAAGCTCAGTGATTTGGAGTACGCAAAAGCATTTGCATCTGTGACGGCGAGTACCGACCACAAGACGGTAAGCGTTTTTGATTCCCGAGTGAGGTTGGCCAATCTCAGCCCTTTGCTAGGGAACACCCTTTTTTATGCCGATCGAGGTTCACGATAGTAAAATGCTCTATAAACGACCGCCTGATGAAGAAATACCACGTACATCCAGGACTAAGAAGCATTCCACCACAGGCGTTGATGACACACGTTTTGCAGGAAATCATGCGCAAAGAAAGCCACCAAGATCTAAATTTCAACACGACTTGGAGTCTCTCTGGTGGATCATGATGTGGATTCTCCTCTATGTTAAATGTACAGAAAGACTGAAGGAAAAACTCACAACGGTAGCCGAGGTCATCAATGGTTACTTCCGGGTCACCGAAACTCCTAGCTCGGCGCGATCCGACCTGTTCACCTGCGAAGGAGACCACTTTAAGTCAACCCTTGAATCGTGTCTTCACCCCCAGCTCACATTCCTTGCTTCCGATCTTAATGGTATTCGCGTCGCTCTATATCGGTCGTATATATCCGAGGACATGTTCACCAACGTTGACAAGCCAGCGGCATATGCTCACATCTTTGCCAAATTCTGGGCATTCCTTACTCCGATGATGGATGATATCGCAGATCATGTGTCCTTTCAGGTCGACCATAGGTTCAAAGAGTCATTTCGCTTGTATGTCAACAACCAGACGCCAGAACATCAGATTGAACAACAGGCCCGACCGATACAAGAACACCTAACGTCCTCTGATGATGGTAGTGATTATGTGCCCAAAGAGGATGATACAAGTGAAGATGAAGAGAATGGGAAGGGCAAAAAGCGGAACAGGACAGGGGCGATGAGGGGAAAGATCGCTCAATCCAAGCGTTTGTGTCTCAACATTGGTGCATGAATACTTGACGTTGAAGAGACCATTCGGTCCCGACCAGGTTGATTCGTACCACTTAGCTCCGCCTCAAATGTTGGTCTTCTCTTTGTCATCAGATACTTCTATTGTACTATTGCTGTGTACGTAGCCATGATGGAGTCGTTCGTATACTTCAAATCCACGGAAGCCGAAACTTGCCGCAATGAAAAGCACCAATGTTTATCACCGCATTCCTCCAGAAATCTCCCGTCCCCCATTATAGCAAAACTCTCGATCTACCGGAGCCGATGCTAACAATGATATATACACCGATAGCAGAGCCGCATTCGAGTCTACCTAAAAAGGCGTGCCCTCCCTCGCATTTTCCAGAAACTCAGGCTCTCAGGTATCCTACACCACACTCAGCGATACAGGCGCCTCTTCTACAGTCACCTCACACGTCTGCACATCCCTAATCCTCCAATTCCTCAAAACCTACCTCGCCAGCTCTTCCACTGGACCTCTCGTTCCTTCTGGCTACACCGTCAACATCAACTTTAGCTCTACCAGCACATGCTCGAATAACGCTGCAAATTATTCGTGGGTTGCTACGCGAGTGCTCAGGAGTTCTGCTGGGGTGGACACATCGCTGTGCGGTTCGAGTAACCTGCCGGATGAGACAACTGTGAATGGAGATGGGTGTTTTGCGACCGTGAGCGTCATTGATGTGAATACAAAAGATGATGCGCCTGCGGCTGCGCAGAAGGCCGTGTTTGACCGATTGACTTCGATTCTTACTTGCTACTGATAGTAAGAGACTTGTAGTATGCCCGATGTGACATAATGGTTACAAGGGATGGACTAAGGTTGGTATGCTAGCGGAAAGGGCTTGATCAATAATTAGGTCTTATTCTGCGCGACCCCTTTTTGAAGCTCATGGCATTTGTTGAATTGAACAACGAACCTTGAAATTTTGATTGGCACTTGGAGTTTGATTGAATGTGTCACCTATTCTAGCTAATGTATTTGAGATCATTCAGACAATTAATTCGCGCGAAATTTGGCAATCAAGAGGAAGAACTTGGAAGATGATGAGCAAATTCGAGCTATTGCGGGAGAGTGCCACCGAGAAGATGCGGGTCTGTGATTGCTGTTCAAACACATCTATTGTAGAATCTGATGATCATCACAGCCTTGAGGGTGCCACACAAATGGTCCCGTTCACTCACCATAATTCCTTAATGGATATAGAGCAGGAATCGTTGATATAGAAGTTGATCATTGGGGGGCGCGCTGATAGAAAATGCAGAGTTCCACTAGACATGACAATAATTTATTATGTATTCTATTATGTTATTTTCCTTCTGTGTGGTGTGATACATGTGCTTTGGGAACAAGTTCCCCATATCCAAAACTGTCAATTCTGCGAGGATGAGGTACGAGAGACGCTGTAGCCTGTAGAACATTGTCTTTGAAGTTAGCCTCATGGTCACAGCAGTCACTCGCGAGTGCTTACTCCCAACCACCACCTTGTCGAACTGTGCCCTCCCTCTTTCAGTACATTTCAAACTGCCCACCACTCCCCTTTTTCCCTGTATGGTACCTGCACAGGTCCCGTGGCCCCGCTAGGAGGTGTCTCGTTCAGAGCCACAACTATATCCATCATCTTCAGCAATATTAAGGTGTTACCTACAGCATGTTAGAGATTGGTGTTTTGTGTGCTTCCCCCTTAAATAGTTGGAAGCCAAGGACAGATTCTCCCCAGTCTCATTCATATCCACCTTAGCAGAACAATGAAACAGCCAGAGGTGAGGTTTGTTGTTACACCACACACCATCATCTATTGCTTACTATTTCCTTATTCTTATTTGTTAACAGCAGAATGTTGCGTAGTGGTGTACTATGAGGTAGAATGCATGCACTTACAGAGTGAAACTGTTGTAAAAGCTTGAGGTGAGCTTGAGTAGAGTGAGTTGTATACATGCAATGTAAAGAGCAGGAAGAAAGTTAATATTATGCATAATGGACGAAGTCCTTATATACCATAGTGATAGTCTGATGACTAAGCATCTACCCTAAGTATTCTACTGTGTCACTCAACATGCAGACAAGGTGCGAGAGCAATGCTAATGTGCTAGTTAGGTAGTAGTAGTGAATTCAATACAAAAATCACTATAAGTCGCAATGGGTCACTAAGTTCACCACTACTAACTGCTAGTGCTTGTGAACGAGTTTTGAAGGGGAGATGTTATGGTCTCGATGACAAACCCCCTACATTGGTTATACAAGTGGCGCCTCAAACTCCTCAACATTCTGGACTATGAAGAAGTACCGGGCCGATCTACCTCTCCACATGGAACCCCTCCGCCCCCTCAGTATGAGTCCCAGTACCTCAACCACCACCTTCGCCAGGTATGGGATAATTCACCATTCATCCATATCTATCGGCACAGACTCTACGAGACTACGATTGCTCGGCCCGCACTCACCGGAGCCGACAACTATGGATGGAGGCAGATCGTCGGAGATACGTCCTTCACCCACCTGTACCTGATGGGCCGACCCTATGACCTCCACCGGACTGACTCCCCTGTCGATCTCTCTATTAGCCACTTCTCCACGTCGTCATTGCCTTTGGATCAAGAGAACTCTGACAGTATGGATTCCGTAGATCCGTTGTCTTCCATTTCACAACAAGCTTCCATTCCCAGAATGCCATCTTGTTCCAACGTCCCTTCCAATCCTGTCAGTAGCATTTCATCTTAGTTAGCAATGGACGAAATAGTAAAGACAGAAGTATCTCGAACTGTATAAATAATGGACTATTCTGTAGTTGAAGCTTCAGCTTCAATCTCTTGTTTACTTCCCTCCTTTCTATGCTTGTCCTCTATCTCTCTCTCTCGAATATAACTTGTTGTTGTATTCCCTCGAGTGAACTTAGCGTTCTTCTGTTTGTCAACAGCAGAAGATATTAGTCTCTGTTCAGTACTCCAGGACAACTAGTGTTGTCAGCTGAAGGTGATTGTTGAAGTGATCCTTCAGTGTTGACTAGCCTAGCGGCCATCCTCGTGGTGCTCTCTAGGTGAACCATAACAGGAGATAATCAAATAGGTAGATAGGGGTGGAGGGTGGTAGTAGCTAGCGAGATGTCTCACTAGTGGTTCCGGTAGCTAGCAAGTGGGGGCTCACTAACAGGGTGGTTGTTAGATGACAACAGACAAGGTTGTTTAATTGAAATATAACTTTGAAATCTAAATGACGGCTACATCACTACAGATACCAAGATAAAGGATTCGCAAGGATAGTTAACAGGCCAGTAGCTAGCTGCACTGTAGTATTACCCTCCCGATCTAGTGAACATACCGACTTGCACCCTCTTGATACAAGCTGCAATAAGAGCTCTAGTGACCATTTGT